>PIJE02000899.1:89969-159969 GCA_002895965.2 Coryphaenoides rupestris | reverse complement strand
TGTGTGTGTGTGTGTGTGTGTGTGTGTGTGTGTGTGTGTGTGTGTGTGTGTGTGGGTGGTGTGTGTGTGTGTGTGTGTGTGTGTGTGTGTGTGTGTGTGTGTGTGTGGTGTGTGGTGTGTGTGTGTGTGTGTGTGTGTGTGTGTGTGTGTGTGTGTGTGTGCTCACTCGCATGCTTGCAAGAAGATGGATGTGTCGACCGTGCAGCCGATACTGTACATCTCCATCACTTCAAAAGCATAAAGGTAGAAGCATGTCGGATCAAGTTTGGCTCTTTTGTCTCCACTTTTTTTTTGTGTGATCATAAAGACAGCCAGCTTTGAAGATGCTGCATGCTGGCCCCTGCAGCGGTGCAGAGGGGGCCCCTGCAGCGGTACACAGGGGGCCCCTCCAGCCCTCCAGCCCTGCACTGGACATGACTTACAATATATCTGTCGCACCTGCAGACTCTGGACACACTATTGACCTGCAGCAGCAGCAGCAGCAGCAGCAGCACCGGTGGAGGAGGAGACAGAGACAGACAGAGACAGAGACAGACAGAGACAGAGACAGAGACAGAGACAGAGACAGAGACAGAGACACAGAGACAGAGACACAGAGACAGAGACACAGAGACACAGAGACACAGAGACACAGAGACAGAGACAGAGACAGACATAGACAGAGACAGGAAGAGAGACAGACAGAGAGACAGACAGACAGTTTCAGACAGACAATTTTCTTTCTTTCTTTTTTTAAGATGGGCTATTTTCACGTGTCTACATTTAAGGATAATTGTGTGTGTGTGTGTGTGTGTGTGAGTGTGTGTGTGCGTGTGTGTGCGTGTGTGTGCGTGTGCATGTGTGTGTGTGTGTGTGTGGAGATGATAATGCATTAAGCTGCTCATTATGATGGTCTCCTCTTGTTGGTCATTAAGGACAACGCATGTAGAAATTGCCACCATGGCCCCAATGAAATGTGTGTAATTACTCCTAATGTATCATTGCCTATTCAAGAGCGCAACATTTCCCTTCCAAGGGTCGACAAACCGTTGACCTCTGACCTCAATGTTTTATTCATTGGTGAGCAGACCCGTGTTACTCATGCTAAGCTCATCATATTTAAACAGCCAAACACACTTCAACCTCAGAATAAGTTTGACGAAAATGTGACCCCACAAATGAGTGAGTGTGAGTGTGAGTGTGTCCTGCACGAATATTTAATCAATTTAAGATCAATCAAATCAATATGAAACAAATCAATGTCATATTTTAATGTATTAATAATCATCTAGTTTAATTTAACCTCCTAAGAATCATTTTTTATTTACCAAATACAAAGAGGAGTCAGGTTGCTTTCATCAGTATCAATTAAGCTTTACCAATAATTCGGGCACATCATATTTATATTTTCATATCATATTTAGATGATGATGATGATGATGATGATGACGATGAGGATCACCGCAGAGCACGATAATAATAATAATAATAGCGTTATTATTACACCTCTGCTTCTGTCTTAATTAGTGCTGTATTTAAACTTTTGGTTGCTCATTCATTAATGGATTGATGTGGAATTAATTAATTGATTAATTAATGGGGGAATTGACCACAAAATGTGACACTGTGGCACTAAAATGTACAATCACAGAGAATCCCAAAGAGCATCTTCCCAAAATTGTTTCATTATAGGCTACCTTTTTATGAATACATTTAAATTTTAAACGTAAGTCTACGGGCCCATAATGTTTAATACAAGGCCTTCATATTTATGGATGAGGTCGGTTGCACTTTGTGTGTTGCTTAGCAGTCGGCTGTGTGTGCAGTGCACCTTATTCGTCATGCTTGTATGATATCACTATTTATCTGGAAATATTTATAAAGAAATTCCATCGAAATATATTTTGTGGTGGGACTTATTTCTGGATTATTTTTTTCCTCTCTGCACCCCTGCCCATTATCCCTGAATTCACTCCTTTATTATTCGTTTTTATACATTTAATTAAATTCAATTAAATTGACTAAATACATTGGATGCAATATTTGTGGGAAATAGCAAATTACACAGCACTGTGCGACTCAGTTGATTTGGGGTTCATATAGAACTTGCAGTACACATATAAGTTATATCTGTTCTAAACTATTACCGTTTTTTAGGCAATAGCATGTAGACTTGTTTGTTCATTATTCATTGAAATGAGAGCCCCATTATCAGTGTGAGGACTAAACAATCTGCTGCGTGGGAAATTATCACAAATGGGTAATAATCACAAACCCTCAACGCCTTTCAGCAACATGTCAACATATTCAGTGGGAAAAAAGAGCAGTTTGATTTAGTATTGAATTGTGTATGTGTGTGTGTGGGGTGTGTGTGTGTGTGTGTGTGTGTGTAGATACAGTAGGTACTTTATTAATCCCTAATCTGTATACATTAAAATGTAAAATGCATATAATCCATGATAAACATTTGTATGCATTTTAAATAAGTAAGTTAGCTGACCTATAGGCATACAAACTTTCAATAAATTGTGTGTGTCTGTGCGTGCGCGCGTTTGTGTGTGTGTGTGTGTGTGTGTGTGTTTTTGTAGATGTTGGGTCTATATATAATGTGTGTATGTGTGTGTGTGTGGGGTGTGTGTGTGTGTGTGTGTGTGTGTGTGTGTGTGTGTGTGTGTGTGTGTGTGTGTGTGTGTGTGTGTGTGTGTGTGTGTGTGTGTTTTGTAGTGTGTATATATACAGTATGTGTGTGTGTGTGTGTGTGTGTGTGTGTGTGTGTGTGTGTGTGTGTGTGTGTGTGTGGGTGTGTGTGCGTGTATGTGTGTATGGCGTGTGTGCGTGTGTTGTGTGTGTGTGCTCACTCGCATGCTTGCAAGAAGATGGATGTGTCGACCGTGCAGCCGATACTGTACATCTCCATCACTTCAAAAGCATAAAGGTAGAAGCATGTCGGATCAAGTTTTGCTCTTTTGTCTCCACTTTTTTTTTTGTGTGATCATAAAGACAGCCAGCTTTGAAGATGCTGCATGCTGGCCCCTGCAGCGGTACAGAGGGGGCCCCTGCAGCGGTACACAGGGGGCCCCTCCAGCCCTCCAAGCCCTGCACTGGACATGATTACAGTATATCTGTCGCACCTGCAGACTCTGGACACACTATTTGACCTGGCACAGCAGCAGCAGCAGCAGCAGCACCGGTGGACGGAGGAGACAGAGACAGACAGAGACAGAGACACAGACAGAGACACAGACAGAGACAGAGACACAGACACAGACAGAGACACAGACAGAGACAGGACAGAGACACAGAGAGAGAGACAGACAGAGACAGAGACAGGAAGAGAGACAGGACAGAGAGACAGACAGAGAGACAGACAGACAGTTTCAGACAGACAATTTTCTTCTTTCTTTTTTAAGATGGGCTATTTCACGTGTTCTACATTTAAGGATAATTGTGTGTGTGTGTGTGTGTGAGTGTGTGTGTGTGTGTGTGTGTGGTCTGTGTGTGAGTTGTGTGTTGCGTGTGGCTTGTGTGTGTGTGTGTGTGGAGATGATAATGCATTAAGCTGCTCATTATGATGGTCTCTCTTGTTGGTCATTTAAGAACAACGCATGTAGAAATTGCCACCATGGCCCCAATGAAATGTGTGTAATTACTCCTAATGTATCATTGCCTATTCAAGAGCGCAACATTTCCCTTCCAAGGGTCGACAAACCGTTGCCCTCTGACCTCAATGTTTTATTCATTGGTGAGCAGACCCGTGTTACTCATGTTAAGCTCATCATATTTAAACAGCCAAACACACTTCAACCTCAGAATAAGTTTGACGAAAAATGTGACCCCACAAATGAGTGAGTGTGAGTGTGAGTGTGTCCTGCACGAATATTTAATCAATTTAAGATCAATCAAATCAATATGAAACAAATCAATGTCATATTTTAATGTATTAATAATCATCTAGTTTAATTTAACCTCCTAAGAATCATTTTTTATTTACCAAATACAAAGAGGAGTCAGGTTGCTTTCATCAGTATCAATTAAGCTTTACCAATAATTCGGGCACATCATATTTATATTTTCATATCATATTTAGATGATGATGATGATGATGATGATGATGATGATGATGATGACGATGAGGATCACCGCAGAGCACGATAATAATAATAATAATAGCGTTATTATTACACCTCTGCTTCTGTCTTAATTAGTGCCATTTAATTATACGCTAATGCATGGAGAGCTATTAACGACACCGAAGCCTGCTGATCAGGGAATTAACCACACACACACTCACACACACACAGACGCACACACGCACACGCGCACCACCCCCACACACACACACACACACACACACACACACATGCATATATATAAACACACACACACACCACACACCACACACACACACACACACACCACAGTCATGACATGCTTGTGCCAGCATGCCTGTACGCACGCACGCACGAACGCACGGACGCACACACACACACACACACACACACACACACACACACACACACACACACACACACACACACACACACACACACACACACACACACACACACACAGACTCAACCAATCTGTAATGTAAAAAAAGAAAAGGATTTTCCCCGATACGTTTTTGGACAGAAAATTGTGTCAATTTGCATGAGTTGCATAATCACATTCATATATTCCTTGTTCCATCACACACATTTAAACACAATTAGTATAATCAGCGGAGATCCACGCGTCTCAGAGGAACATAAGTGTCTGCACAAGACTACATCACTGCATCATGTAATCACTGTGTTAAACATGGGAGAAATGAAAGATAATATCACTTTAAACACAAGTGTCCTTCATCAGCAGGATGGCTTTAAGCAGCCCCCCAGTGCATCACATTGTTTCACACTTTGTGGGGACTGGAGAGCTGTAAGTGGACACATTAGAACAACTGTCTTCATGGGAAATTAACTTTGCGGCTCTCCAACTGCAGTAATTTGAAGTTAAGAAAGACAAACGTGTGGGTGAGGAAGAGAGAGACAATTTCAAACAATGAAAAGAGAAAGAGAAAGAGAAAGAGAGAGAGAGAGAGAGAGAAGAGAGAGAGAGAGAGAGAGAGAGGTAGAGAGAGAGAGGTCAATGTTGAGTCCTCAAGTTGAAAGCTATGCAAGGTCACGAATTAATTACAGAATTAATGAAATTGTAATATTCTTAAGAGGTTTGCTTCATGTCTGGATCACACTTCAGTCAGCGGTCATGACATCACACACGTCTGACCTTCGAATGCAGACCACAGGAGAAAATGTAATATAATGATAATAATAATCATCATAATCATAATCTTAATCTTAATCATAATCATAATCATAACAATAATTAAAGAAGAATTAAAGAAGAATTAAATAAGAAGAAAAAGAAGAAGAAGAAGAATTATATTAATAATAATAATAATATTATTATATTATGATTGGTGTTGATTTTGTAATTATTATTATTATTATTAGTGGTAATATTTATGTTATTACTCTCATCATATTTCTAATTATTATATTGTATGTTCTGTGAAATAATAACCTCAGTTAAAGTTGTGTGAAGGCATGCATGACTAATCCCTATTTCTGTGTTCTTCTTGACACTCCTCATCCTGTCACCGGTGTGAATACGATGATCTGTCATCACTCATCTGTCTCTAACGGGACGTAATGATGACTCATTGTTATCACTGCATTATCCAGGTGAGGCCCACAGCTGCCAGAGCTGACAATGACTCTCAGAGTTGGATAACTGCATTGAAGTTAGGAAAATCAATATTACTGTACTATTTCAGCTTTTGCAATATTGGTAAATATATATATTTTTTTTTTTTATTGATGGGTCGTGACTGATTGACTAATGGCCCATGTGGGTCCTGAGGACAGACGAGTTGAGAACCACTGTGCCCACCCTGCTCCTCAAATCATCTCCTAATGGCTGCTTGACTTGAACATGAAGTTATGATCAAATTTACATCATTATTTATGTAGGCCTACTTGAAGCCGCACTTAATTCATTTGTATTCAATTAATTTCTGTCGGTTTGATCAATTCATCACATTTTGGTTTATTGTGCCATTGGACTTCAGGGCTCAAAACATTTGAATCTTAAACATATAGTGGCTGTATAGTTGATTGACTGGGAGAAGGCAGCAGACATAAGGCTTCATCTGCTCCCTCTAAAGATCCACTGCAGCAGAGTCTTTATATCAGGGCTCAGTCGGCTGCTAAGTGTCGACAGGCGTTGGCATCGGCCAATGAAAAGGCCATCCGAGGTGGAATTAGCATACTGGCGTCAGACACCGAGAGTCTGTCAGGACGGTGGACCATAAGGACAGGTCACACACACACACACACACACACACACCAGCACCCACCCCCTCTCTCTCTCTCTCTCTCTCTCTCTCTCTCTCTCTCTCTCTCGCTCTCTTTAGACTTTTTTAATCCATTACTCCAACTTTTTTCCCCTCTCTCTCTCTCTCTCTCTCTCTCTCTCTCTCTCTCTCTCTCTCTCTCTCTCTCTCTCTCTTTCTCTCAATTTCAATTCAATTTCAATCTCTCCCTCTCTCTCCCTCCCTCTCTCTCTCTCTCTCTCTCTCTCTCTCTCTCTCTCTCTCTCTCTCTTTCTCTCAATTTCAATTCAATTTCAATCTCTCCCTCTCTCTCTCTCTCTCTCTCTCTCTCTCTCTCTCTCTCTCTCTCTCTCTCTCCTCTCTCACATTGTTCTTCTTTGCTAATCTTAATTAGTGTTCTGTTTGAGGCGAGATTCATCTTTTCCCCTGTTCAGCAATTTGTATTGTGGTTTAGCCTGAAAAGCACTCTATAAATAAAGTTTGATAGATGCAACTCAATCCACCTGCTCTCATCCTTGATTTGTTGCCATAGTTACTTCGTCACCTGAGGATTTCTGTGTGTTTGTATTTATTTATTTTAAAATGGCTTGTTCTCTTTCTATCTCTGACTCCTATAGTCCATCATTGTCTTCATCTTTGTTCCCCATAAGTGTATCCCCAAACTACACTCACACACACACACGCACGCACACGCACGCGCACGCACACACACACACACACACACACACACACACACACACACCGCCCTCCTTCCTGTGATGATTCAGTGCTCCCGGGGTCAAACTCTTTGCGCTGCCATTGGCTGAAATGCTTTGTCTCTCTGGCTTTGTCCTCTGAGTAAGGTCTTCTGATGCAGATCACACCGTTCCAATCTGCTTTCCATTTTTAATGGCTCCAAATGATTCCCCATCTTATTAGCCGTGATTACACTTAATCATGGATTTAGAGCAGGTCAGCGGTTTAGCATCTCTGGCCTTCGTCCCAGACCTCCCTCGGCCTCATCCTCTGTTCTCTCAGCAGCAAGGTCCAGACGGGGGTGGGGTGGGGTGGGGGTGGAGGAGGACTTTGACGATCCTCGCCAAAGAAACTTTCTCAAAGTTTTACACAAGATTAACTGCCTTTTAATAGAATGAGTTTCCATATATTTACAGCTTCAGCCATTGTGCGTGAAAGTACAGCGCTGACGTTTATCACCCATGGGAGGTTGTACGTGCAATTTTACATCCCATTACATTACATTACATTACACGATAGAAAAATGTCTATAGTATAAGTACTGTATATATTAAAACTATGATGATATATGTACAGAGAATACACCCTGGGTTGCTCAACATATTGTTAAACATTACAGAACTAATCAACAATGACTTAAGTGATCAATTACGTAATTGATGATATGTGTGGCACACCCACACACCCACAGTCACACACACCCACCGTCACACACACACACAGTCACACACACCCACCGTCACACACACAGTCACACACACACACAGTCACACACACACACCCACAGTCACACACACACACAGTCACACACACCCACCGTCACACACACAGTCACACACACACACCCACAGTCACACACACCCACAGTCACACACACCCACCGTCACACACACACACCGTCACACACACAGTCACACACACACACAGTCACACACACAGTCACACACAGACACACACACACACAGCACACACACACACACAGTCACACACACACACACACCGTCACACACACAGTCACACACACACACACACGCACACGCACATGGACACGTGCGTGTAAGGATCAGGTTCTCGAGGGACTCGAATGCAGACACAAAGAAATTTTTTACTAAAAGGCTTTTACTAAAATGAAAACAAAAAGATCAATAACTAAGACACTTACAGGCCTGGTTAAGTACAGGACAGGACAGGACGATCAGACAAAGGGTAAGCAAAACTGAGGGCTTAAATACACAGAAGGGAACGATTAACATCGAGGGAACGAAACAACAAAAACCCACAAAGACAAACAGATCAATTAAATCTACCAGCACCATCCAGTTGGTCAGGTTGTTCTTTGTGGAAGTCTCGGATGAGAGTGGTTGTTCCAGATCCAGTTCTGTCGGCCATAGCCCTCCCTGACCCTCTGACCCTCTGGCCAGGGTGGTACGATCTACCTGTTGTCGATACCTGGAGGTGGTGGGAAGCAGGGCGCCACAGGCTCTTCTCCAGGGGGGTGCGACGGCACTGATGAACGAACCCACATTGAGCTCTTCCTCCTGGTCTGGAAACAAGTTGAGCTGATAACCGACTTAGCACTGGATAGGAGACAGGCCGGGGCAGAACTCTGGAGAGGGTTGTTTATTTAACCAGGTAATTAAAGACGGCAACATAACAACACAGATACATTTAGGTTTCATGCAAACAGGCAAAGATCAAACCTTTAAAAGGCAGTTCTAGGGTTGCACAGATATCAAATTAGTGGCACAGACAATGTCCAATACTTCCCAGTTCTCAGTCCAAAGGCATCAAATGAAATCAGTTCAGGCCGTTGTGGCTCCAGGTGATATGATATGACCGGAGAAGCACGGCAGTCTCCAGTTCCAGTGTTGTTTTGGCAGAAAGTCTCCCAAAACGGAGAGGTGAACTGGAGGCCACGGTGAATTTCTCTGCCTTCACAAACAGTTTGTTCTCCAATTGTCTTTGGGGAAGCATGCAGGCAAGCGGAAGCAGGAGGAAAACCAGTTTGACCATTCCCTTAATGAATGCCTGGAACACATCAAGGTTGCTTGTCAGGACAAACGACATGTTGGCATGGTGGCACCGCTCATATGTTTGAGAGGAATGGAGATAAGTGGCAGGGCATAACGATTCTTCACAGCAATACCGTTCAGACCACGATCGTCGATGAGTTCCTTGTCCGTCTACGGGTGAGCCTGCATTCTCTGTCCAGATGCACCACAGTACACACTAACAGTTCTCCCCTCTCTGCCGCTGAATGAAAAGCAAACTTGTCCCAACGAACGTCTGGGCGGTGTGGTGTGGTGTGGTGTGGTGTGGTGCTGGACCCGGGTAGCTAGGTGGAGAGAGGAAGGCAGAGGTATACAAGAACCTCCTCTCCCCTCTTCTCTAACCAGCTCAGTGGCCTAGTGGTTCCAATCATTTATCTCCCCATTAGAGAGAGCACTCTGAGGTTTTATTGGTGTAATAAAGAGGATCTACTCTCCCACAAAAAGCCACCTGACCCCTGGGAGTCACGAGGGACCCCGGCCGCCCCCTCTGTATTCATCATATTCACACACACACACACACACACACACACACACACACTGACACACACACACACACAGCAAGGTTTTTGCATTGAGTTTTTTCATGCATGTGTGTTCGTCTTTTGTCTGTGTGGATATTGAATTCGATGTTTGTTTTATTAGAAACATTGTTTTCACAGCAATGTCTGCGAAATGCATTCGCACAATATATACAGAATGTTATTCTAGTAAAAACTGGGTTGGCGGATGCATGATTAAAGTTATCTAATGCTGCCCTCTAGTGGTGTACGGTTTTTGTGACTGCGTGTGTGTGTGTCAGTGTGTGTGTCAGTGTGTGTGTCAGTGTGTGTGTCAGTGTGTGTGTGTGTGTGTGTGTGTGTGTGTGTGTGTGTGTGTGTGTGTGTGTGTGTGTGTGTGTTGACTGCCTGTTCACTAAAGCTCAGTGTATCTGGTGTGTGAGCAGGATGGGTGGGCAGGTGTGTCTGCGTTTGAAGCAGAGGTCAAAATGCTCCCATTGGTGTGTGTGTGTGTGTGTGTGTGTGTGTGTGTGTGTGTGTGTGTGTGTGTGTATGTTTCAGTGATCTATGTGTGTCGGTGCACACGTGTGTAACCTTTATCCCATGACGGGGTGGCTGACCAGTGATGCAGAGCTGCAGACATAAAAGCAGTTTGGTGGGCAGAGGATTCCTTTATACCACACAGCGCCTCTGTCACAAGGTCCTCACCATCCAACCTGGATAAGTAATATACGAAAATACTCACACGGGTAAACTGAAAAGTCATTTGGGGTTTATTTTGTGTGCTGTTGCTGTTTTCTTCCTATCCCTTGAATTAATCGATGTGCATTTTTACACTGGTAAGCAAGAACTATTGAAATACCAAAGATGTGGCTGTTGGACAAGATCAGGGACAGCGTGGAGAGTCTTCCCCAGGAGCTGGCTCACTATGTGGGTAAGGCATACGAGGACGCCTGCCTCCATCCCCAGACCACACTTTCTAACAACCTGAACAACAACATCCTAACTCCAGACAAGATCCCAGAGTTCTGTCTCCCCCCGAAGCTTTTCAGGAGGGAAAGCCCGGCATGGAGCCCAGAGGGACACCCGGAGTACTGCTCTCCCGGCGGGGCTCAGCCTCAGGAGACACGGGAGAACCTGCGGGCTTCCCCAGACAACACTACGCACGTCGAGGCTGCCGGGGGTGGCACGGGCGCAACCGCGAAGACCAAGCGGAGGAAGCCGCCCCCGTTCTCTGCCGAGGGCTACGGCCTGGCCGGCGTGTACGAGAGCCCAAACACTCGACGGAAGGAGTCTCTGTTCCACGGAAAGTGTCCCGGTTACGTGTTTGACAGGAGCAGCCAAGGGTCTGCGGTGCAGGCGGACAAACGCACGCAGCAGCAGGCACAGAGGAAAACCTTATCATTACAAGGCCTTCTTCCTCTGTTTCTGGGCAAGAGCCTTTCAGAGACGGGGAGTACGGAGAGTGGAACCTCCTCCTCTTCCTGCGACTCCACTCCCATCGGTTCTCCTTACAGTACAGGCCCCTCCCTCCGTCTATTGGCCGACAGTACAGGTGACCCGGTCGGCGCTGATGCAACGACATCATCCTGTCCTCGGGTGGTTAAAACCAGAGAGCACTGGTGGAGGCCCAGAAAGGAGCCTTCAGCGAGGCCCCACCATAGCGTCGCCGCCACCGCTGCTGCTGCTGCTGCTGCCACTAGTGCCTCAGGCCCCGGGGCCCACTTGCACACCCTGGTCCCACCCGCCACCTTCCCTCTGGACCTCCTCCACTGCCAGGAGCCACTTCAGCACGAGCACGCCCTCCCTCTCCCGGGAGGCGGGGAAGTCCGGCTCTCCACCGAACACACTCCATCTCCCCTCTCCTCCTCCTCCTCCACTTCCTCCTCTTCCACGTCCTCACACTCCGTCACAGTGCGGGTCCGTGTGGTGTCGGTGGAGGGCCTCGTGCGAGATTGCGCGGACCGCCGCCCTTTGAGCTGCGCCCTGAGCCTGTGTCTGGTCCCGGGGAAGTTGCAGCTGCAGAAGAGCGCCACCATCAGGAACTGCCGCAGCCCCGTATTCAACGAGGACTTCTTCTTCACAGACCTGAGCGAGGAGAGCCTGGCGGTGCTGCAACTGAGGGTGAAGGTGATGGATAAGTCTGCTCCGGGAACACTGAGACGAGGGGTGGTGGTAGCAGTCGTCACCAAACCCCTCTGTCAGCTCCTCCCCCTCTAGATGAGATTAAGGGCGTTAAGGGCATTGTACACTTAAATATGCATATTTGTGAAAAATGTTTAAAATTTGAATTCCATTTCATTTCTGTTGTCGTGATATGCCAAATGGAGCAACCATTATTTGCTGTCATTATTTGATATGGAAACACTGATTTTGGTCTGTGATTAGGACCCATGGTAGTTTGTAATAGTAAATAATAATCTGGATATGAATATTAATAATTCCCACCAAGAAGTGACAAAGAGAAACATATTATGTGAGTAGATGTCATGCTATTGTTAGGCCTACGAGTCTATGCTCTTAGGCATAGTCTCATAAGCATCGAAAATCGATTTGTCCTGTTAATGAAATGCTTATTTAATATTTTATTTCATGTGCATTTGTACCGAGGCTTTGTCAAGACCATTAAAACGTCAAGAACCCTGCAGATATGATGAACATAATGTACTGTATATATTAAAATATTACTTTTGTTGTCCTCGTTTCAAATGCCCCATAAATACAACTCTTCATGTGTTATTGCTTTCATTATCAACCCAACCCTTATACTATAAATTATACAGAACATAATATATAACCCATATATAATTTAACATATATATATCTATATATAAACAATGAAAATTAAGGAGAGATATAGGACAAAAGAGAAAATAATATAGAAATATTATAAAAAAGGAGAAAATAATATGATATATATAAATTATATATACAAAATATATAACAATAGTAATAATAATAATTGTTATTATTATATATACAGTATATGTAAACAATGAAAATTAAGGAGATATATAGGAAAAAAGAGAGAAAATAATATAGAAATATTATAAAAAAGGAGAAAAGAATATTATATATATAAATTATATATACAAAATATATAACTATAATAATAATAATAATTATTATATATATATACCTTTTTTATATATATATTTATATATTTTGTAGTAATTTATTTTCTCTCTCTTGTATTTTTCATTCTGTTTATTTCAATATGAACATCAGGGCCCTTGCAGCTCGAGGCCCCGCCCACCGGCGCGTCACGCCGGGACGTCTCGCGATATTTCAGCAAAAACGAAACCCGCGAGAGCAGCAGCAGCAGCAGGAGCAGTCGTAGCTGTCAGTCCGGGTCAACATGGCGGCGGCGGCGGGGACGTGATCGTGATCGTGACACACAACACACAACAACAACAACAACAACAACAACAAGGAGGACGAGGAGGAGGAGGAGGACGAGGCCATGGTGTTCGAGAGCTTGGTGGTGGACGTGCTCAACAGGTTCCTGGGGGACTACGTGGTGAACCTGGACAGCTCGCAGCTGAAGCTCGGGATCTGGGGAGGTACCGAGGCGGGAGGGGCTCGTGCACACAAACAAACACACAAACAAACAAACAAACAAACAAACATACAGCTGTTTTTTTTGTCTGTTTGTCTGTTTGTCTGTTTGTTTGTTTGTTTGTCTGTTTACCAACATATTAGCCCACAAGTTGCATCATCTGCTACCTGCTTTGCTGTGTTGTTTACTGGTACATGGGAGGGGAGGGGAGGGGAGGGAAGGGGGAGTCCAAGGTAAATCAAAAGTCACACCCATGGTGCTACAGCCATGGGTGTGACCTACCTACACACACACCTCTACCTACACACACACACATCTACCTACCTACACACATACACACACACACACACACACACACACACACACACACACACACACACACACACACACACACATCTACCTACACACACACACACACACACACACACACACACACACACACATCTACCTACACACACACACACACACACACACACACACACACCTATCTACCTACCTACACACATACACATACACATACACACATCTACTACACACACACACACACACATCTACCTACACACACACACCTATTCTACCTACCTACACACATACACATACACACACACACACACACACACACACCTATCTCCCTACCTACACACTCACACACCTACCTACATACATACATACATACATACATACATACATACGCAGTTTAGGGTGGATTAAAGCAAATGCTTATTTAGTGCTCGTGCCAGACACTTCTTTACACTACACACAGTAATCAAGGGCTTCAGTTCACAGAGCCAACGCAATGTGACCAAGTATCAGTGTCATGGAGAGTATCATGTAACACATAGATAAGAGGCATGGAAACTGAACACCTCAATTCCAGTTTCACTGAATTTTAAATGGACCCAATCATGTTGTAAACCCCCCGCATGGTTGGTGAGAGGAATGTTAGTCTAGTCCACGTACACCTCATACATGTATGTATGTATGTATGTATGTATGTATGTATGTATGTATGTGTGTCATTAACTGGGGGATACAATGAAGCAAACAAAGAGGGAGTGATGGTGACAGAGAGAGAGAGAGAGAGAGAGAGAGCTGTGCTGTGCTTCCAAAATGCTTCAGGCAACATGCAGTTGATTTTTTTTAATATTGATATCGCTTTTATGTCACCAACACGTGACGCACATGCAGCTCTCTTCCTGCTAAAGGCTATGATTTCTCCTGCTTCCTCTCTATCGGTCTCTCTGTCTCCCTGTCGTACATTCTCGGACCTAAGTGACCCATCGGTTGTTATGGGATGATATCCTTCCCACACACACACACACACACACACACACACACACACACACACACACACACACACACACTTTGGGTGTCAATTATTGTTTTTCTAAGTCTCTCAAAGGATCTTGGTTATTAGTGATTCAGAAAGGTTCAACTGTGGATGTATGCAACGGGGATAAACACACTGTAGTAGGGGCCACTGTAGTAGACAGATCTGTTAGCCTAGCTCTGAAAGTTCATTCTCTCTCTATTGACACCAGTCGCACAATGCTGATTGCATTGCTTGCATTCTGTTTGCTTTGAGGTGATTGTTTTTTATTTGCCGAGGGGATTAGAGGAAAGATTGACGATTGACGTATCAATCCTTCTTCTTTCTCCACCTTTACCTCAGGTGATGCCATCCTTAGAAATTTGGAAATTAAGGAAAATGCCTTGGTAAGTTGAATGAATAAGAGTGTTTTTTCTTATGTTATTAGAACATAAGAACCATGCCAACAATGCACGCGTGGGCATTACACTTTAAATTACACTTTATCTTATTTTTTCCCCCCTTCAGAGTCAACTCGACATCCCTTTCAAAGTAAAAGCGGGGCACATAGGCAAGTATCGAGTTTCTTTCACGCCGCTTTGCATAATTGACGCAAAACCTGGTTTTACTTGAACTTTTCCTCTTAAAAAAAAATAAATAAATAGGTCGGTTGGAGCTGAAGATTCCATGGAAGAATCTGTACACCCAATCGGTGGAGGCCACACTGGACGGTGTCTACCTGCTCATCGTGCCCACAGCCAGTAAGAGCACGCTGTACTGTCTAACGTATGCACCGTCAGAGGACTAAGATCTGATTGACCGTATTGTGTTGCAAACATAAGCGTAGTAGTTTGAGAAATACTTTGAGCTTTTGAATAACGATATGCTCGATCAATTACATATTTTGCGAATAGCACATCTTACGGTACTAAGTAGGTTGTGTAAGATCCTCCTGCATTGCATTACTGCCACCATTACTTCAGCCTCACCGTGTCAACAAACTCGGCTCAGTGTCTTAACCCATTGCATGCTACATTTCCACGGCTGCTGCTGCTGGAGTTTTGTATGCTTTGGCTGGCCTTGTTTAAGTCGTCTTGTTTACAAGCTTGTCACACGGCTTGTTAGCCTCACGCTCATAAAACCAAAAACGAAACAATAATCCTCTGAGATGGGCCGCCATAATCTGCGCGGAGTGGGTGTCAATATGCTGATGATAAAAGTGGTGATGACGGGGAAACGGGGACTTCGGATGATACTTCGTCGCTGTAGGTCGCTGTCCTCATCCTCCTCATCCTCCGTGTGTCCTCCAGGTATAAAGTATGACGCGGAGAAGGAAGAGAAGCAGCTCCAGGAGGCTCGCCAGCGGGAGCTCCACAGGATAGAGGAGACCAAGCAGAAGGCTGCAGAGCAAGGTCAGGGGTCAGGGGTCACCTCGCACCCTCTCATGATGATGGATCATAGCGTCTGCCATGCCCGCTGGGATAAAGATGACGGATGCATGATGTGGCGTCCTCTACGAGTTCACCAATTCACAATACGCTGAAGGTGTCTCTCGCCTTCATGGTAGCTGAGCTGAGGGGGGCGCGGGGAGCTGGGTTGACGCCTACGTTCACATGCAGCTCTCAGGTCAAACCCTTGGTGCTGTGGTTTTGACCTGTGAGCTACTTTTAGATGTTCACACACACAGTGCACAGTGTTGCACACATGCCAGAGTCTCACCAGTCCACCATAGTTCTGTACTTAATACCAAGTGGAATCTGTGGAAATGATAATTATGTAATTATCACTATTGGACTATAATTACTGTAATGTCAAAGGGTGTGTTTGAAGGCATCAGACCTGTGTTATACATGTATCATTTAATATGCAATGGTATTATGTGGTTCAAAGCAATTTTGTGTAGTAGGTGTAATATATTGTTCTTAAGATGGCGTATACTATTCAGTGTTGTGAGGCCTTTATCAAACTGTATAATAGTAGTATTGAATGCTTTGCCTGAAAACTACACACTGTAAAACTGTGTTCTAATCTGTAGATGTTCTCTGATAGTGATATCATATGTCACTCTTTATTTTTGTATTTTAATTTAGTTTTCATTAGAAAAAATACCACTACATCATAAGATAAGATAGAACTTTATTAATCCCGAAGGAAATTCTTGTTCTTGTGTATTTACTAGTATTTCCCCGTGTATTACAGAAAACCCCACAGAGGAAAAGCAGGACACCTTTGTTGAGAAGTTGGTCACGCAGGTCATTAAAAATGTGCAGGTCAAGATCTCCAACATCCACGTCCGCTACGAGGATGACGTGAGTGTTTATATCGCTCAACATGGACACACAAACCCCAAGGCAGCGCGAACAACTCGTCTCTGTCGGGGGCGAAGGTCAGGCTAACCGCTCCTCCTTTCCGTCTCTTTCAGGTCACCAACCCCAATTGCCCCCTTTCATTCGGAGTGTCACTCAAGAACCTCAGCCTCCATGTAACGTCCTCTCGTATATTTGACTCCTGCCTTATACTTTATGTGGCAGCTCTGTGCCGTTGTCTAACAGTGTCCACTCTGTGTGCTCGCCACAGACCGCCGACGAGAACTGGAACCCCTGCCTCTTGGACGAGAAGGCCAAGCTTTTCTTCAAGGTAGTGCACAGTCACAGCCACAGTTGCTGTTGGCTACACCTGATCAATATCTTGTCTGTGTTGTCATTGTGTTTTGTCGACGCTGCATACATACTGCTCATTGAGCAACCGAGCCTAAAAGTGTCAAATTTGCCTGCGACACAATTTAGACAATATTCTCCTTGTCTTCTTAGTCTAACTATCTGATGCTGATTCCGATGCTGTTATTGTTGTTGTTTACTATTTAATTCTCATCATTATTATTCATTATTTAATGGAAATTACTATTATTATTAACTTTTGAGTCAGTTATTATGAGCAGTTTGGTTCAGAGCAGCCCAGTAGCGAGCCACTCCTAACAGCTTCATCGTCGACCTCTCCCCAGTTGGTGCAGCTGGACAGCCTGTTTGCCTACTGGAACGTCAACTCCTTGCTCTTCTCCCACCGTAGTTCAGACGACGCTTTGGTGAGTCAGCCTTTAGGACTTCTATTCGGCGGTGGGGGGCTTCTGGGCCATGGCTCTTAACCGTGATGGAGTTATTGTTGTTATCTGGCGCTCAGGGCCTGGCAGTCAGACAGTACTGCTGCCAGACCTGTCCTAAGTGGCTCTTGGATGAGATTTGATGTATGTTGTGTGTCATGGTGTATGACATCAATGCTGTTCATTATTTAAAAACTTCAACATGGTCATATCAAGAAGAAGTGTTTTGTTTGTCACAAGATGTGCAGTGAAATGAGGAAGTGAAATGAGGAAGTGGTGATGCCCAGTGGAATGTGCAGAGGAACAACACAAATAATATGAATAACACGAATTGGAGCATCAGAATCAGAATATCCACAATATTTACAGTATTTACAGCAAAAAGAGCAGCAGAAATCAACATGGTGACCTCTATCATTCTTTCACTTGAGAAACGGTGCAGAGAAATAAACCCACCCGTGCTCTTTAGACCAGTGTACCGTTCTCTCTACCTGTGGGCCATAAAGAATCCACGCAAGTGATGAGTTTCAACTCGTCTCGGTAGCGTTCCCGCTCGACGTGTAATTACACTCATAGAAACAATGGTTGTATGCGACTCCTGCTGCCCGGGCTTCACTCATCTGCGCCATTCTGTGGCCCACAAAGAGCTGTTACTGAGATCCTCTCGTGTCTCCACAGTGGTTCTCATGAGTCAGCATGACATCACCACTGACCAAGAGGACATGTGACTGTCAGCATGTAATGATGCAATGATGCTGTGTCAGAGACAGTGGTGGTGATTGGTTGGTGAATAGAAGACATATTTAGTTTGCGTAGCAATATATAACCAGATCGAGATGTAATTGATATTCTGTCCATGAAGGGAGTTAGTTTGCCCTGATTATTATACGTAGCTCCTACTGTAGCTTTAGTGAGCAAAAAGTAAAGCAATTTGTTGGCATGTGAAGGTAATTTGAGTGTCTTCATCTGTAGCATACATTTTCTGTGTTAACCCGCAGCTGTGTCTTCAGAAGAGCATCGATGCCAAGAGCTCTTTCCAAGTCAGCCATGACTTCAGTAAGTGCCTTGCATTTAACTCCTGAATCAAAACTAGTGGTCAGTTCTAATGCAAAAACAAAACATGAGAGAGAATATCATGCTACTGTATTAGGTTGAATAGCTTCAACGTTTTCCAAATGCTGCAAACATGCTAATCTGCCACCAAATACCTAGAAAATGTCCATTTCATGTCCATTTCATGTCCATTTACTTGAACAGATACAAAATGTAATTGCAATTCAGCACGGACAATCATGCGATGAATCACAATTGACATTTTTTAATCGCTTGGCAATTCCAATGTATTTTCTTCTCTCCGCTTTTCCTGGTCCTCAGTTTTCCGGCCCATCACGGCGGACGCCAAACTCCGGATGAATCCCAGGTCCGACGTGGACTTCTCCTCTCCCAAAGTGGACCTGGTGGTCAATCTCCGAGAGGTGGCCATTGAGCTGAACAGAGAACAGGTGGGTCTGACCCTTTGCGTGTTTGAGTCTCAGACTGAGCAGGTTTCCATGTTGTAACGTCACGTGTATTGTGTTCCCTTGCAGTACATCAGCATTCTGGAGCTCCTGGGCTCCGTGGATATGATGACACGGAACCTGCCGTACCGGAAGTACAGACCGGACGTCCATGTTCACTCAAACACCCATATATGGTCAGGAAACATGTGTAGATGACGTATATTGGTGCATTTTCGCATCTAACATCTCAATTAGAAACTCAATGGCAAAGTTTCAATTTCACGACAATTTTTTTTATGAATTGCCATACAATTAAGATTACAATCAAGGTGTTTAAGTGTTTAACTGTGCCTCCATGCGTTATATGTTTGTGTGTGTGTGTGTGTGTGTGTGTGTGTGTGTGTTCGTGTTCATATGTCTGTGGGCGTGTCCAGGTGGCGCTACGCGATCACGGGCATGCTGGAGGTCGACGTGAAGCCCCGCCTCCACATGTGGTCGTGGCAACACATCAGGCAGCACCGCGCCACGGTGAAGCGCTACCGTGAACTGTACAAGCTGAAGATCACCAGCCGGAAGCCCAGCGAGGAGCTGCTCAAAGACCTGCAGGTCGGTGGACCGCCGAGTTCCAGTCAGGCGTTGGGTGAGGCTGCACACCGGTGGTGCGTTGGCTAGTCAATGCACCACCGGTTAAACCACCAGTCATCACCACACACACACTCAGGAGAGAGTGTGTGGTGCAGCATACCACCTGCTCTGTCCTCATTCATTCATTCTACATTAAACACCGGATTATTCAACATCCACCTGTGTGTCCTGATATTGGAGGAGCCCTGTAAATCCATTCTTCAGTGGCGTGTAGCAGCAGCCTTTGCTACACCGTCTAAAATTGGGCATATGTTCCCATAACAAATTCATTTAGACATTTAGACACAAACGGATTACAGACTATGGAAAACACTCAACTTTATTTCACGACAACTTGTACAACTCCACTCAACGATCATAAACAGTAATGGAGAGTTATTGCCCAGCCCTACCCTGAACACTTTAACGTTGTTGACATGCCTTGTTTCCTTCCCTTAATGGGATTAAAGTGCATGTTGACCATGCTTACAACTGGGAGCGTCTGTTTGCAAGTGCAAGCGCCTACAATGCACCATTACAGAGATGTGGATGAACGATGGAGAGATCGTTGTGTGTTCGCATTAAGGGAATGCAGGGTGATCAGTGACAATATTCCAGGCTGAGGCGTGATGGAATGGACGTAGGTTGATGATGGTACTTGGTGATGGTTTTCCTATAGTAGCACTTCATTATATACTCATGTTTTTTCATAAACGCAAGTCTTAAAATGAACAATCGATACATACTCAACCACTGAAGCATACAGCGAGTGAATGCATTCATCTATCATAATCGATGAGGATGATACCTTGAGAAACCTCCGATGGTCAAATGCGTGGTTAAATTTCACATTTAGGGATTACAGAGGCAACCAAAAAAACATTATGAAGGAAGAGGAGTGATAGAAAAACCAATACGAGCTATTTATTTGATTGAATTATTAACGACTTGAAACTTTTATGGCTGAAAACAATTGTATTGTATTCCGTGCAGTCTCCCGTCTTCATTCTCCTGTGTGAGAACAGAGGAGCCTCTCAGCTGCAACTAATGGACAAATTGGACAAATTGGTGCGTTTGGCAGGAGTGGCTGAGGGCGGCTGAAAGCTGTGATTGATTTATGTCTTGTTAGGGACCTGAGAAGACCCTGGATATCTTTAACATCACCTTGGCCAGACAGCAGGCTGAGATGGAGGTACGGCTACACCACCAGCTTCACCTTAATATCGTCACACTTTCTCAAACACACACACACACACACACACATACAGTATCAGTACAGTATACAGTATTCGTCAAACAAAAATATTTTTTATATTTTTGTTTGATATTATATATTTATACTGTATATATATAATTTATATTGATTATATTTAGAGATATAATTGTCTTTTTTTTATTGTAGTGCAGTATTTGCTTTTGGTTTCTCAACATTATGTTGACTCATGCTTCCCTCCCAGGCCAGTAAGGCAGGGCTGTGTATTTACCGGCCGGGGGTGAAGGTGGAGGAGGAGGAGACCCAGGGCTGGCTCAGCTGGGCGTGGAACTGGGGAGAGGACCCTGAAAAGCCCAAAGAGGTGGAGACCGGAGGTATAAATAGACACATCTACATATACTGTATGTATATGGTGTGGGTATTAGATCAAACATTCAATCCACATTTTATTTATTTACGTATTTATTATTATTATTTCCAAAACTTGCTCTGCTGTGCTGTAGTATATTCCCATAGTGGTTGTGGGTTTGAGTCCCAGCAGAAAGGTTCACAGTCTACCCATAATCCTGCATGCCTGAGCAGGAGGCCGAACCCTGCCCTGCTCATTCATGACATTCATGCGTTTTAAAAACATGTTTCTGCCAAAGGCTTTGATAAAATGATGACCCCTAATGAGAAGAACAAACTCTACACTGCCATTGGCTACAGCGAGACAGCCGTCAACCCTAACCTGCCAAAGAACGTGAGTCCTTCATGCCTGATTGTGCAAAAGTAACGCTTGAGTCTACCGAACTGTAGACACAAAGGTGATTGCCAGGTAAGCTTTCATGCATACAGAATGTTGTCATGGTGCGTTAACTTGGCACTGAATAAGAGAATAACAAACACACAAAGCAGCTGCACTGGTTATTCAATAAACATTCCCATTCTTGATACGGTCTTACCTAGTGAGACAAGTGTACTTATTGTAGTATTTGTAATGTCATATTTGGAATGTTGTATAATTTGGAATTGTGCATATTTTAAAATCTTTTTTTTTACCATTATTAAGAATGTTGTGTATGATTTTTGTTGTATACATGCAGACAGATGAAACCTCTCGTTGCCTCGCTCACAATGTCTTTTTCCTTCCTGTAGTTCGAGGACATGAAGGTGAACTTCCACCTGGAGAAACTCTCCGTGTCCATCAAAGGGAAGAAAGACAAGGATGAGATCCTGAAGCTCACCGTGGAGGAGCTGAACTCGATGCTCGCACAGCGGCCCGGAGCCCAAGCCATCAAGTACGGCAATATTTCATATTTGTAGTTTGTATATTTAGACAGTACAGTGAAGTCAGATTAATTTCATTAAGGAGCAGGCAGAGGTTGCTCAAAGCTGCCTATAACAAAGAGGCAGAGGACATTGGGGATCGAACCCAGAACCTTTCCGCTGGGGGTCAAGACACTACACTATTCTGCCTCCAGAAGAAACAACGGTTTCTTCTATTGTGACTTATTATGACATTCTTTTTGGATCAGTGTGCCAGAACAATTTCTCAGTTTAGCATCCAGCATTATCATCCTATAGTACCTCTGTGTAGTTATGAAGTTCATATGATAAATACTCAACCTGTTACCATCACCTCTGCCGAGTTCAGAGTGAAGGCCAAGCTCAGCCTGTTTGAGGTCACCGGCCTGGCGGGGAGCCGCCCAGCCCCCACCCTGTTGTCGTCCAGGAAGGCTGCCACGGCAACGGGCACCCCCCTGCTCAGCTTCCTGTTCGAGACCAACCCCATGGACCAGAGTGCCGACCAGCGGCTCCACGTCGAGTCCCAGCCCCTGGAGATTATCTACGACGCTGTGAGTCATGGGTGTGGCTGTGTGGGGGTGGGTCTTGTATCATAATGCCCCGGTCTAACAGGTTTTCTTTTAATACGTTTAAATTCTGCCTCAGACTGTATTTTACTTTCCATAATTATCTGAATGTAATCTTAATGTGCGCGTGTGCATGTGTGCGTGCATGCGTGCGTGTCTTTACCTGGTACCTGATTGTGTGTGTGTCTGTGTCTGTGTGTACCTGATTGTGTGTGTGTGCGCGTGCATGTGTGTGTGTGTACCTGCTACCTGATCGTGTGTGTGCGTGTGTGTGTGTGTCTGTGTCTGTGTGTACCTGATTGTGTGTGTGTGCGTGCATGTGTGTGTGTGTACCTGCTACCTGATCGTGTGTGTGTGTGTGTGTGCGTGTGTGTGTGTAGGCCACGGTGAACAGCATGTCTGCGTTCTTCATGCCCCCTGAGGACCTGCAGCTGGACGAGCTCACCAACGCGACTCTGATGAAGCTCGAGCAGTTCAGAGACCGGACATCCACCGGTGGGAATCACTTTTTTAATTTTAATATTTCCTGAAAGCTAAATGGCGACTCATAACACGTGTCGTTGCTACCTCAAAATCGAGACGTTTTGAGTTTGTATTTGTACGTGTAACGTTGTTTTTGCGCGTCCGTGTTCGTTTCCCCTGCCAGGGTTAATGTATGTGATCGAGACGCAGAAGGTTCTGGATCTGAACATGAACCTGATGGCGTCCTACGTCATCGTACCGCAGACGGGCTTCTATGACGCCACGCAGAACCTCATGCTGTTGGACCTCGGCAACTTCAAGGTAACCGTAACAGACACTATCGACTATCTATCTACCCGTTTAGTGGACGCTTGAATCTAAAACAACTGCGTTCAAATTAAGTAGCAGCGTAGGGGCGAGGATTGTTAATTAACCCCAAAAAAAAAAAAAAAAATCATGAATTGATTCTGGTGATCTGCGTCAAGTCAACCAGATGACTTATCATGTCTCACTGCTGCAGGTAGTATAGGCGTGTCCTGTAGCGCTCCTATACAGCGACGCAGTTATTTAACCTTTCACCTTTTGACCTCGTTTTGGGCAGATGACCAGCCAGAGCAAGAAGGACCTGCCCCAGCTGAGTGTGGGCAGCAGCACCATCGAAGACATCATGTCCAGAGCCTACGACTGCTTCGACATTCAGCTGAGCAGCCTGCAGTTCC
Source organism: Coryphaenoides rupestris (assembly GCA_002895965.2). Classification (NCBI taxonomy): domain Eukaryota; kingdom Metazoa; phylum Chordata; class Actinopteri; order Gadiformes; family Macrouridae; genus Coryphaenoides; species Coryphaenoides rupestris. Next base: position 135,999 of record PIJE02000899.1, on the reverse strand, counting down.
TCTACAGCAAACCAGGTACGCACACACACACACGCACACACACACACACACACACACACACACACACACACACACACACACACACACAACCAACACACACACACACACACACACACACACACACACCACACACATTGGACATGTACTCCATGTCTGACTTTTTCTCGATGGATGTAACCTCGCTCTTACTCCATTCTTACTCCATCCAGGAACCATTCGTAAAATATTAATTTAAAAAATGTTGCTCCATCTTATAGTTTTTCATCTCATTCAGATTAAATCCTCACCGAATTAGATCCATTTTTACTAACCTGCCCAGGGACTACGGGCGGAAAATAGCAATTTGCTAAAACCTGGTACATTACGTCTTTCCTTGTTTTATAAGGTTAATGTTGTTTGTACTTTGCCCTGTTCAAATAAAGAAATGTATTTAATGTAATCACCTTTTCATTGTATCAACCTCCAAAGTGTCAATGCACAAATACCGTACAATCATTCTTGTTTCTTTGCTTCCATCTCCATCGGGCAATAATTAATAATTCATAATAAATCAAACCTAATCGACGACAGAATGGAATGTTCCAGCCATGCACCCGTCCCCCTAATCCTGCTCCCTCTCCGTCAGACGGTGACTGGAAGAAGGCGCGCAGGCAGAAGCGCTCCCCCCTCCACGTCCTGGAGCCCGTGGACCTGAATGTGGTCTTCAGCCGCGCCATGGTGGTCACCGACTCCCGCATGGCCAAGTAAGGCTTCACCCCCCCCCCCCTCACTCTCTCTCTCTCTCTCTCTCTCTCTCTCTCTCTCTCTCTCTCTCTCTCTCTCTCTCTCTATCTGTGTTTCCACGTCTTGTGTTTGATTGATTGATTGATTGATTGATTGATTGTTTCAGGTTCAAGTTCTCTGGGTCACTCCCCCGGCTGTCTCTGCGTATTTCCGACGTCACGGTCCGCGGAGTCCTGGAGCTGATCGAAAGCATCCCGCTGCCCGAGAGCCGGCCAGCCCCACACAGCACCGCCGCCTCCAAGGTTAGCCACACAGCCAGAGACCCAGAGTCCCAGCCCCACACACAGGGTCCTCAGGCCAGTGGTGGTGCTGGTCCGGTGGGCCGGTCCTCTGCACAAGAGGGGAAAGGGGATCTGCTCAAGGACGAAGAAGATGCCTAACCCCTAGCTAAATGACTAGATATTATGAAATATTATTTTGACATTGCCCTTGTTTCAGATATTGTCAATTGTTTACTTATTTAAATTATACTTATTTAAACTGGACCATACATATTTGAAGGTATGATCTGCACTTAGAAAAGTGCCGTTTCCTGTTGACTGGCAACTAAACACCAAGTCCAGCATAATCATAAACTTTCTTTCCTTCTTGAGCAGAGGCAGTCCTACACCCCCCAGCTCACCCCCAGAAGACCTCCCAATGTGGCCGACCTGCGCTCCTCGCTCCTGTTCGACTCCTGCGAAACCATCAGCATCACCTCCGTAGGTGAGGTCATCGTAGATCCGCACACCTGCACACTGTCTGCAGTGCACTCGGTCTGCAGCGCCGTCACCGGCTGCCAATTAACACGCAAGTCTTTCCTGGATTTGTCGAGTGTTTGACTGTCGTGCCTTGCGTTGGGGTTCTCAGGCTCCGAGGAGGACCTGTTCTACGACGCTCCCAGCTCTCCCGTCGGAGACACACAGTTCTTCTCGGACATGCCGGGCTCCCTCCAGCGCGTGGACTCCGTCAAGAGGAGGGGCCCGGTGAAGAAGGACCCGCAGAAGAACATGACGGATTTGGAGATCACGTTTGAGATCAACGAGGTATGGAGAAACATCAGCAGCACGTTCATTCATTTAAACCGCGCTTACCAGAATCACACAAATAATAATCCGGTCTAGATTAGTACGGTTTAGCAGCCATCGTTTACGCGTCACTTGTGCTTTCCCGTGTGTCCAGATGTCTGTGCAGCTGTGTCGCATGTCCAGCGGGAAAGAGATCGCCGTCCTCCAGCTCGACATCGATCATCTGGGCACGGAGCTGAGTCTACGTTCCTTCGACATGATCTCGTGCACCTTCCTGCGGGAGATCTGCCTCAAGTGTCCGGAGTACATGGGTCTGTATTGGCTTGGGGTTACGCTCAATGCTGTCTATATACCGTATGTGAGATCGATGTAATTATGCATGTAGTTAATATATTTTATCTTTATCATTTTATATTTTTATATATTTGTTATTACTATCTACTATGTCTTTATTATGTAGTTATTTAGCAGCACTTTTATCCAAGGCAATTTCTAGTGAATTTCCGGTGTATGGAAATTATGGAGCAGTTGGCGCAACCACAGACTTTGCATCGTAAGTGAATTGATGGTTTGTTTGTGTCCTTAAACGTGTTTGTTATCCCGCACAGATTCTGAGGATAAGGAGGTTCAATTGATAACTACTTTAGACAACAGCAAGGATGACCTACTCACTCTGGAATACACCAAGGTACATTCTCCGCACCACACAGCTCTCATTTAGTGCTACGGTCAAGATGGCAGTTCCTCTTTCAAAATAAAAGCCACTCACTTGAACACCCTTGCTTAAGTTTATTGTCCCATTATTTCAACAGATGTTTTGAGTGCAATGTGTTCGAGTGGCTTCGTGGCTCTGTGTTTAGTTCCCCTGTTTAGTCTGTTTTCCCCATGGGGGTCTATGATGTAGCAGGGGGCTGTCTATAACAGTCAATGATGTGTTTTACTCCCAGGCGGACCGGAACGGCCCAGAGTTCAAAACCCTACACCACAACACAGAACAGCTCATCAAGGTAAGGCTTTTGTTGTTTGACTCACTCAATGATTGATGAATGAACTCCATTGAGTCATTGTATTCAGTTCCAATGCACTGCTAATAACATACTGTATGTCTAGTGATCAATTCAGAATACACTTTATTTATGCAAGGCTTTTTGTGCAAAACAGCAAGACAGAGTGCTTCACAAGGGAAACAACTCAACTCAACAGTCACAAGAAATACAATTTGAACCTAAATCAGAGAGATACTTTCAACCCTGCTCTGTCCCCCCCCCCCCTCCCCCCACCAACCTGATCTGACCTGACCCGACCCGACCCGACCTCAGGTGACCTTCTCCTCACTGGACGTGCACCTGCACACAGAGGCCCTCGTCAACTCAATGAACTTCCTGACCAGCCTCCTCCCTGCCTCCAGCGAGAAGGAGGCGGGGGGAGCAGAGGAGCTGCCCACCATCCCCGAGGAGGATGAGGAGGGGGAGTCGGAGGAGGGCAAGAAGGAGGAATCTGTTGTAGCCAAGAGAAAAAGTAACTCGTATTTCCACAAATGTCCATTCATTTTTGCATGACAAAAGCAGTGATGCATACATGATGCATTTAAGTTTTCCTCATGTTTCTCTCCTCTCTCCACGCTTTTCTCCCAGCGACAAAAAAATCCAAGTTTGAAGATGTGGTGAATCTGCACATCAGAGCCAACCTCGAGTGCCTGAAGGTCTTCATCCGAGGGCAGAATGCCAGGATAGCAGAGATCAGTATAGAAGGTACAGAGAGAGACCCTCCACAGCCTGTCTGCTGTAGCTTGCAATGTACAATTCTGGAAACAAGTGTCCTGTTGAGAGAAGAGAACGGTGCCCAACGGTGTGATGATGACCTGGGTTCCTGGTTTCTGTCCTGCAGGTCTGGTTTCTGAAGTCCTGATGAGGAAGAAGGAGATGGAGATTCTGGCCCATCTCAAGAACATCATCATCCTGGACTGTGACAGAGAAGCTCTCTACAAAAAAGTATAATTTACATAAATTACTCATCTAATGTCCTTGAATAACACTTGATTAGCGAACGTCTACTAACTTCTGAAGATTGGCCAATAAATCAAAAAAGCTTCTTAGTTGTTTTTTATGAGCTAAATTTCAACAATAATTCATTGATATTGATATTCAGTACATATGGTTTCACAATGACTTTAACAACACCAAACTACAGTACATATTACATTTAAAATACAGAGGATTTAATTGGCCACGTTCCCCATGCACTCTTACTTTACCACATAGATGTCAGCGTTAAAAGCGTAATTAAAGACGAGATTATCGCAAAACATTCTGTATAGATAAGTACAGGAGAGTGTGGCTCTCTGAGTTAGCTGATGGTTTTACTATGAGTTGCGGCCACACGTTGGCTCGGAGTGTTTGTTCGTTTACACATGTCTGTTGTCTGTAGGCGGTGTCCATCGCAGATAAGGAGGTGTTTGCCTTCCGCATGGTCAACTATACGGACGCAACGGACGGCGACGCCTACCTGGACATGACCAAGGTGGACACCTCCGTCAGCTTGACCGTCGGCTGCATCCAAGTGGTCTTCCTCAACAAGTTTGTCTCCTCCATATTGGTGAGAGGTTCTGCATCATAATGCCACCACTGCTTAAGAGTTATGGCCCTCAACGTCCCCGTCTCCATGAACTTTTAGTAGGAGTAACGGCTTAGCGTCTCTTTGGGTTTGATTGACGATGGGGGCAGGGTAATATAAGTTAATGTAAGTCGTTTTGGACAAAAGCCTGGACTAAGAATAGATGACATTTATTCAGGAGTCAGTGCTGGTGTTATAACAATGCTAATGTAATGTATGGCCCCCCCGGCCAGGCGTTCGTCAACAACTTCCAGGTGGCCAAGGAGGCCCTGGCCGTGGCCACGGCCCAGGCGGCCGAGAAGGCGGCCAGCGGCGTGATGGAGCTGGCGGAGCGCAGCACGCGCATCGCCCTCATCGTTCACTTCAAAGCGCCCGTCGTCTTCCTGCCGCAGTCGTCCACGTCCGCCAACGTCGTGGTCGCTGACCTGGGCCTGTTGTCGGTGAACAACCATTTCACGCGCATGCCCTCCAAGACACACATCAAGATCCCGCCCATCGTGGACATCATGACCGTGGAACTCAGCGAGCTGAACATGTACAGGTAGAGAGCGGAGGCTGAACAGGTAGAGAGTGGAAAACAAAGGAATTGTGAGAAGGTTCTAGTGCCTAATCCCTCCACCATGCATAAGATAAGATACAACTTTATTAATCCTGAAGGAAATTTTTGTGCCAGAGGATGCATAGCAATAGAATAAAAAACAATAGAGAAACATAACATATTTACAATACAGTCCTGGTCGAGTAATATTCACTATGAATTTGCCAGAAATAAATGACGTAGTACTTTATAAAATGACATTTGACTGACTTTAAGAGCATTCAGTTCCGATGTACCTATCTTCCTTTATTTGAGGCCAGAGTGTTGTGCAGAGAATGTCTGATCACGTCTCACCACCACGGTCATTTCCAGAACTACATACGAGGACGGTAGTTTCCAGGGACACACGCAGCTCCTGAAGCCCGTCAGCCTGGACCTCTCCATCCAGAGGAACCTGTCCTCCACCTGGTACCACAGCATACCAGACATAGAGATCACCGCTCACCTCAAACCCATGAACGTACGTACGGCCGCCAGCGCTTTGAAGTGTCTCCGATAAACTTATCATCATGTGATCATGGACTTGTGGACTGTTTGCCTGAATGATGATCCAGGCCCGTGGTGTATTAACTGTTTTAAAATGGACAGCTAAACCTAAGCATCGTTAAAACAAAACATTGCTTCGTCTGAAGCTGTTTAAAAGTGGATACATTTGAAGGCACTTATGCTATTTTATTTGAATGATTGTGTGTGTATGATTGTGACATGATCCAGACGTTTTTTACAGCGTTTTTACATTTTTATCGTGGGGCAGTGTGGCCTAAACATGTACTGTATGTTTATATACGCGTGCTGCCTGTCACAGTTGATCCTGAGCCAGGACGACATCACCGTGGTGCTGAGGACTCTGGGAGAGAACCTGACGGAGACCTCCGACGCCGTGCCCCCCGCTACGGCCCTGAGCCCCGCCGCCGAGCCCTCCTCCGACACCGTGTCCAATAAGGGATCCCAGGGCTCTGGAGCGAACGGCCCGTCCACCGGTGAGTATAGTGTGTGACGTCTACAAGCCTCTCCTCGGTCTGCAGTAACATCAGGAGGGCACAAACGATAAATGCAGTCCATTTTGAGACGAAAACGGACCGGAATAGTTGATATGATGACAACAACAAGTAAACAACAATCCGTAACACGAAGTAACTTATATTATTGGGGTTGCTCAATTTTTATTATCTCATTTTAATTAAATAGTATTCAATGAATATACCCATGTCATGTATATCATTAAAATTATGTGCGCAAAGAACTAAACTGAATTAAGTCAGGCCCTAGTGTGTGTGTGTGTGTGTGTGTGCGTGTGCGTGTGTGTGCGTGTCTGTGTATGAGCAGGACTTTGTATAACATTACCTTCCACACATATGTTCTATAAGATAAGATAAGATGGAACTTTATTGAACCCGAAGGAAATTCTTGTGCCAGGTTGCATAGCAATAGAATAAAACAATAGAGAAATAAACAGTAGAATAATAAAAAACAAAATAACAGATTTACAGTCGGTCAAAGTCCTAGTAGAAGTATACAAATATAGGTGAAGTATAAAAATATAGGCAAGATAAGATATTCAGTCCGCAAAAACAATTTGGCAATAATTGAAGTGAAAGTATAAGTTGTATGTTTCAGAAGTTAACACTATAACGGAAATCTGTCTGATTTGAACAGCTGTAGGCTGTAGGCGGTAACATGTGCGTCCTATGCGGTGTGATGACTGATTGTGTGGTCACTCGGACCGCAGGTAACACGGTGGTGACGGCGGCGGTGGTGGAGACCCAGAAGATCACCAAGCTGAAGGACTCGCTCAAACTCAACTTCAAGTTTGACTCCATGACGGTGGTGCTCTACCAGACCGCTGGCGACGAGGTAGTGCAACACACACACACACACACACACGTGCATGCACACACACACACACACACACACACGTTACTGTTGGGCTGTAGGACAATATTTACCTGAGGCCAATCCTGTTTGTGTAGCCATGACATACAAAGACATCTCTTGTTTAACTTCGGTGCTGCAGGCTCCCAACGTGCTCATAACAAAGGATTACACCTGACTCACCTTACACCTGAGTCCTGTAAACGGACCTTAAAATGCTCAGCAAATGTACGAACAAATTGGTTTGTTTGTACATTTGCGGTGGTTGACACCGTGTATGAATGTCGGTGAATCTGAGGCAATAATGTAAAGCGCTTTGGATAAAAGCGCAATATAAATGCAATCCATTTACCGTTTACCCCCCGGGTCTGTCTGTTTCCCTCCATCTCCCCGTGTGGTCATGCAGGTGCAGCTGCAGGGCTCCCATGACGACGAGCTGAAGCTGGGGGAGTTCACCCTGGGCACCATCTCCACCTCCGTCCACATGCTGTCCGACAGCTCCATGAAGGCCTCCGTCCGTCTGGCCAACTGCCTCCTGGACGACAAGAGGCCGAGCGTCAAGATGGTCACGCCCAGGTACTGTCGGAGAAGCCCGGCCCGGCTGTAATGAAGAAGATACCCAATAGTACCCAATAGTCCTGCGTGGCGCTGTAATGGTCACGTTTTAACACAGTTATTCTCTATAGTCTGGTTGGCAAAGGGGCTGGGGAGTTTTGGGTAGGCGGGTGTGTTTGACTCCCAGACAAAAGGTTCCCGGTTCGAACCCCTACGTGATGCCTAACCTCTTACTGCTCCTTAAGGACACTCGTGCGATGCCCTTTCAAAACGTTCAAAATATGCCAGTTTGGAACGGGCCGATTGCTTGGCCTTGACACCAACATCGACACGACACTTTCTCAGGTCCTGTGTGAAGTCCATCGGATGAACAGTTGTCTCTACCTCCTCTCTACCTCCACCCTCTATACCTCCACCCTCTCTACCTCCACCCTCTCTATCCTACCCTCTCTACCTTCACCCTCTCTACCTCCACCCTCTCTATCCTACCCTCTCTACCTTCACCCTCTCTACCTCCACCCTCTCTACCTCCACCCTCTCTATCCCACCCGCTCTACCTCCATCCTCTCTATCCTACCCTCTCTACCCCACCCTCTCTACCTCCACCCTTTCTACCCTTCCCTCTCTACCTCCACTCTCTCTACCTCCACCCTCTCTACCCCCACCCCAGGATGGTGGCGATGCGTCCGGGGACTGAGCGGAACATGATGGTGGAGGTGAACTACCGGCAGGGCCGCGACGGCATGTTTCTGGACACCGTGGTGCAGGACATCTACCTGTGCGCCAGCATGGAGTTCCTGCTCACTGTGGCCGACGTCTTCCTCAAGGCCTCGCAGCAGGGCTTCGCTCCGGCACCCCAAGCCAAGCCCTCCGGCGGAGACAAAGCGGGAGACAAAAAGGCCATCGCGTCCAAAGAGGTGGCAGGTCAGTCGGTCAGCCGCGCCAAACCTCCCGGCGTCATTCTTTAAAAAGAAACAATTCTGTTCACTGTCACGTTGCTTGCAAATCAAACACTGTGAACTCAGTTACTATGTTTTTCGCCTTAATCCTTAGTCTAATTCTGAGATTGACCATCTATCTAAGTAGCTCTGCAGTAGCTCAGGAGGTAAGAGCGGTTGTCTGGCAACAGGAAGGTTGATGGTTGGATCCCCGGGCTCCTCCCCCTCCTAGCTAAGTGTGGAGGTGTCCCTGAGCAAAACACCACCTAACCCTACCTGCTCCTGACGTGTTGGTTGTTACCTTGCATGGTTGGAACCGCTGTCGGTGTATGAATGGGTGAATGTGAGGCAATACTGTAAAGCACTTTGGATAAAAGCGATCTATAAATGCAATCTATGTACCATTTAATCCTTATTGTAATTCTGATTTGTCATTTAAGATCTATCTAAAACCTAAAGCCCTGAATTTCGTCTTCATGCGATGATGCCACCGCCCGGTCTGGTCTGGTTTCCTTCTCTTCACCCCCCCTCCTCTCCTCCTCCTAGTTGTGGCCCCGGCACCGGCGTCCAAAATGGAGATCAACGTCACGGTGCGGAACCCCGAGATCGTGTTTGTGGCGGACCTGACGCGCGCCGACGCCCCGGCCCTGGTGATGACCACGCAGTGTGAGCTGGTGATGAAGAGCGGGGCGGAGGGCTCTATGATGACCGCTATCGTTAATCATCTCAAGGTAACCATGACAACATCGCTCAGCTCAATACGATACGGCCTCTTATGTCAGATATTGTGGTGCTTTTTACTCTATTATCTCACAGTTCCTGATATTTACTCAGGACTAACTTTTCCACCGGTAACGAGGAGAGTCGCACCGGTAGCAACACATTCTTCATCTTGAATGTTGCTGTTGTTGTTAATGCCGCCGCCTCGCGCCTGCTACGTTAACCCACCTCTTCGTTGTGATTGGTTAGCTGATAAAAAGGGGCCCAGGTCACATGCGCATTTCTCAAAAAGTTGAACTATTCTCAACTTTTGAAAGCGCTCAGCTGAAAAAACCCCCAAAAGAACAACCTGACCAGTGGCTTTTAAAAGCGGGCCACCTTTTGGTAATTTCCCTTCGGGTTTAATGTACAAAAGGCAGCACCTACGTGTGTATTTTTTAAAAGGAGGACAGTGTAAACACGCACTAACATGGATGAACAAAAAAGTATCCAGAGGTTTGGCTTCTTGTAGGCCATCCTGAGACTGCGCCATTGAGGGTAGATTTGCTCGTAGCTCAGGAGGGTAGAGCAGGTCCTCAACTGGCAACCGGGCAAGCAGTGGGACATCAGCAAGTGTTGTGTTATGTCTTCAAGCAAGTGTGTGTGTGTGTGTGTGTGTGTGTGCGCGCCGCAGGTGGTGGCGTGTCCCTTCCTGAGTGACAAGAAGACGGACAACGTGACCACGGTGCTGCAGCCGTGTCAGGTGTTCTTCCAGAGGAGCGAGCCGCTGGGCAGCCCCCCGGCCATGGAGGTCTCCATCCACGCTCTTACGCTCAAGGTGGGTCGCCTCGCCCAGCTCACGCACGCTAGCGTTGTGCTATATCTTGTACAGTTCAACTAGAACTAGTGAGTATGGTGGTTTTTTTTTATACTCATGGACACATGATACAATTTGTCTGATGCATTGCATTATAGTATTTACAGTAATTTGCTATGTCCATCCTTGGCTATGGCACAAATCTAATATTCGGCTTCAAAAAACAGATGAAAAATGTCTGAATAAAGGGATTACTGGGTAATAAGGCCCCCTTAAGTGACCCATTAAATATAGTTTTTTTTTTTACAGTAAAGTAGTTGACAAGACCCCAGTCGTGTCATTATGGATGCATTAGAACAGCGTTGTAATCACGCTCTCGCTCTGCCTCACCTGTCCAGGTGTCGCCCATCATCATCAACACCATCCTCACCATCCAGTCGGTGCTGACGCCCGCCGCCGAGACGCCCAGGAGCTGGACAGCCCCGTGATGCCCGAGCTCTGCGAGAAGCGCGACTGGAAGGAGCTCAAGATGTGGTTCCTGGAGGAGGGCGGCGACGAGGACACCAAGGCCGTGGTGCCCCTGATCCCGCTGGGGGAGTCTCTGAAGGTATGGACGGAGAAGGTTTTGAGGCGTGGAAGGGACCGCGGTGGTCGGAGAGGGGCTCATCTCGTGGCGTGGTACCCCATTCATCATCCCCCGTTCCCCGCAGGTGGAGATCAACTCAATCTGCGTGACGTTGGAGGCGGGCGTGGGTCACCGCACCGCCCCCATGCTGCTGGCCAAGTCCTCGTTCCACGGGGACGTGAAGAACTGGTCCACGCTCATCAACCTGTACAGCCAGCTGAACCTGGAGGTGAACGCACGCACATGCGGCCTGTCTGGGGAAACACAACACAGGTTTACTTTATGTTGATGGCGGTGATGATGATGATGATGATGATACACCCGAGCAGCAAGATATTGGCGATGAAAGGGGCCCTCATTACAAGGTGGCAATAGGAAATAGCGTGCTATCCGCCATGACTGACAGATCAACCATCTGGCTGGACCCTCCCACTTGTGATGTCACTCATGAATAGACTGATATACTTTGAAATTAATTACAATGACTAATCAGTGTTACACCTGGTGATGGTAGGTGATACATGTAAAAGCTAAGAGGTGTGTGTGTATTTGTGTGTGTGCGTGCGCATGTGTGGCGTGTGTGTGTGCGTGCGTGCGTGCGTGCGTGTGTGTTAGGTTCATTATTACAACGAGGTGCTGGGTGTGTGGGAACCACTGCTGGAGCCATTGGAGGACGAGGAAAAAGATGGCTTCCGACCCTGGTCACTGGTGCTGAAGGTAATGACGCACATGCACGCACACACACAACACACAACACACAACCACACACACACACACTCTTTCTCACCAGCGCATAACCACTCTCTGTTACCCACCAGATGAAAACGAAGCCAGTGACCTACTCAGGCCTGTCGGACGAGGTGGACTTCAACGTGCCCAACTACAAGACCATAATCACCATCAGCAGCCAAGACCAGCTCAACATCACCCTCTCAAAGTGTGGACTGAGCATGCTCAGTAACCTGGGCACAGTGAGTCGAGTCCAGTGGATCTATTGTCAGCCTTTCTCTATCCAGTGCATCTGTGGTCAAGTCCAGTGGATCTATTGTCAGTCTTTCTCATCCTGTGCATCTATGGTCAAGTCCAGTGGATCTATTGTCAGTCTTTCTCTAAGTCCAGGTGGATCCTCTATGTCGTCTTTCTCAATCCTGTGCATCTGTGGTCAAGTCCAGTGGATCTATTGTCAGTCTTTCTCTATCCAGTGTGGATCTATGATCAAGTCCAGTGGATCTATTGTCAGTCTTTCTCGATCCTGTGCATCTGTGGTCAAGTCCAGTGGATCTATTGTCAGTCTTTCTCTATCCTGTGCATCTATTGTCAAGTCCAGTGGATCTATTCTTTGGTGTATCTATTGTCAGGTAACATGGTTCTCTTGTCGGGTGTGTCTATCGGCAGACTTGATCATCTATCCCTGTATTCTTCCTCCTCCACAGGCGTTTGCCAAGCTGTCAGCGGAGTCCTTCCAGGACGACGAGGCCCCGTTCGTGGTGCAGAACTGTCTGGGCCTTCCCGTGTCCGTCCTGTACAGCGAGATGTTCAGCCGCATCGGTCGAGAAGGCCACGACCACACCGTGGAGCTTCAGGACGGGGAGAGCCTCAACATGGACTACCTGAGGAACACCACGGACTCGGACCAGTTCTCCGCCATCACGTCTCTGAGCGGCAAGGACTACTACATACAGCCTAGTGAGTGGCAACCTACTACTTCTTCATATAGCCGAGTAGTACGTTGGAGGGCAGGGGGGACGGGATGCAACAATCCATTATTGTTCACCAATAATACAGTGGTGTGACAATTACAAAAGGCCCTTTTATACAGAGATCCTATAATATTGACATATTGATGATGCTGGTTGTTGCCTTTTGACACGACATGCCAACATTTCAGGATCAGAGGTGTAACATCTGACACCAAAGCATTAGTGTCCAGTGAGATGTCATACATATGCGTCAGGCAGCGACATTGCCTGTGTGAAAGGGGCTAAAGTTACGGTGATAAGTTCGAAAAATGGTAACGCTAAATGGATTGCATTTATACAGCGCTTTTATCCAAAGCGCTTTTACAGTTGCCTCACATTCACCCATTCATACACCGACGGCGGTGCCAACCATGCAAGGTAACAACCAACACGTCAGGAGCAGTTAGGGTTAGGTGGTGTCTTGCTCAGGGACACCTCCACACTATAGCCCGGGGATCGAACCAGCAACCTTCCTGTTGCCAGACGACCGCACTTATACCTCCTGAGCTACTGCCGCCTGTCCATCTAAAACGTAAATTGGCCGAACTGTACACCCCCCCCACCCTCCCCATCCCTCCCCCACCTCCCCCCAGCTCCCGTGGGCCACACGTCGGCCAGCGTGATCCCCCTCATCAAGGTGGGCCGGGGGATGTACAGCGTGGTGCACAACGAGTCGCAGGTCACGCGCTTCCTGGTCTGCCAGATCTACTCCGAGGAGGGAAGCAAGTACATCAAGATCCGCTCGCCCTTCCAGGTTTGCCCCCCCGCACACGGCCATCTTTTTTATCAAACCTTCTCTGCCAATACAGAGGCGTCAGAAACAGAAATACAACATACATTTCCATTCCTCCCCACAGATCATCAATCACTTCTCCATCCCGTTCAAAGTGTTTGAGGGCTCAACGTGTCTGGGTACCGCTCTGCCAGAGGAGGAGTTCTGTGTTCCCCTGGACTCCTACAGGTGACGGCCACGCCAGAACACACAAATACTGCAAACACGAATGCAGGGCCATCACTGTTCTATGATAGGCTCCAACTGGTGCCAGCAGATGATGTCACTTTCCAAAGTTTGGATGGTGACATGACGCCGATTTTAGCAAGTCAGCGACAGCGAAATCTGCAATAATCTGTGTTTCATTCAGCTTTGATACATTTTTTGGGTGTTTCTTTTTATCTCATCCCTTCTGGTTTTCTTGTTTGTCTACAAACATCTCGTCAAACATCTTGTTTGTCTACAAACATCCACCTTGGTTGATTGGTATCTATCCCACGCCACATCCCGTTTACATTCTGCTGCCCCCTACAGGTCTGAGTTGAGCCTACAGCCGGTGGCCATGGAAGCCACTGAGGAGGAGGAGGAGGAGGAGCTGGATGAGGAGGAGGAGGAAGAGCAAGAGTTTGAGTGCTCTGAGGGCTTCAGCTACGAGGACGTCTGCCGCCAGGAGGCCGGCACCCGCCTGCAGCAGACCTGCCGTCGCCGCGGCAACCAGGCCGGCGTGCTGATGGTCAACATGGTGCCGGTGATGGACACCGTGGTGTCCAAGCACACCGGGAGCGCCGGGGAGAACTTTGACGAGCCCTACGTCCTCCACCTGTGGCCGTCCATCTTGCTGCGCAACCTGCTGCCCTACCCCATAGCCTACAAGTTACAGGTAAAACTACACACAGCCTCCTGCCCCTCTGCCCCGTAGCCTACAAGTTACAGTTAACTTCACACATGAATACACTCCTTCTAGGAATCATCAAGTGTGGTTATCATGCATGTCCCGCTCTCCTGATGTTCTGTGCTCTCTGGTTCTGTTCTGGTCTCTCTTGGTTTGAGTAGGACAGCGGAGAGTCGAGCCCGGAGGTCACCCTGGATCCGGGCCACTCTGCCCAGCTCCACACGGCCGTCATCAACCAGTCCAGCCTGGCCCTGCGCCTCATCGACTACCTGGCCCAGGACTGGTCCGCCGCATATGGGTCTGTGCTTCATGAGTCAATACTTCTCCATCCTTCGTCACGCTGATGATTCTAGTTGACATTTAATTTAACAGTCGGCACATTTGCGAATACTTGGCACTGTTGCTTATGCCACTGTCTCTCATATGGCCACTCAGTTTCCAGACGGACCAGGATGAGATCACTTTCATCGTGTTCCAGTCCATGCGCGAGGAGGTGGACGAGGTGATGGAGAGCACGGGCCAGAGGCCTCGGGCGGAGCTGGACATCGCCGTGCACGTCGTCTACGAGGCGGGCCGCATGGTGGTGGCCATCCACTCGCCCTACTGGATGGTGAACAAGACGGGCCGGCTGCTGCAGTACAAGGCGGACGACATCCACCGGAAGCACGCGATGGACTACGACATGCCGCTGCTCTTCTCCTTCAAGCCACGCAACTTCCTGCAGAACAACAAGGTACGGCCGCGCAACCCAATGGCGCTGTGTGTTTGAGTCCCTTGAAACGGCCTTTCCGTCAACATCAGAATCAGATTTATTGCCTTAATTTTTACAAACAAGGAATGTGCTATTGTGAAATTGCTGCGTAACATTGAACAACAGAAAGCAATAATATAGAAATTCTCAAAATGTAAAAGAAAAAAAAGCCATTAAAAGGTGCCATTTTAAGATGTGTGTTAATGTAACGCAATAGTGTCCGTGGGGGGTGGGAGTCAGTGGTGGTCCCGGGTAATAAGGGCATCACGTTGTTGTGTTGTCATATTTTAGTTGATACTGTACATATACTGACTTTTGCATACATGTACAGTATGATAGAGTATGCCTTGTTTGTTGTGGACACTTTTTGGATCCGGTCCACTCCAATGTGTGGATATTTGAAAATATCTTGTTTTTCTCCCATTTTGCCCAGCTGTCCACGCTGAAAGCTTAACTAAGTCTAATGCAAATTTGCAATCATGCTCTCACAAGTGAAAGCGTTCCATCGACGGAAGACATTTCCCAGAGTGTGGCCGAGGCCTCTTCCTCCGTTCACATCTGCTTTGTCTCTCAGGTGCGTCTCATGATCTCTGACAGCGATCTCTCCGACGACTTCTCCCTGGACACCGTCGGTAGCTACGGAGACGTGAAATGTAAAGGCAGACACAAGGACTACCTGGTAAGATGTTCACCTCACACTTGACGGCTAAACTGCTAGAATGATGGCGCAGATTTCTTTGGAGGAGTCAACTCAATATCATACAATAACACACAGGAAACTAAGGGACTTGGGATACAACATGCGTGCACAATCGTCAAAATAACAGGTGAAACAATTACCAGTGGCCCAGCCCAGTGGTAATTTTATATCCTTGTTATATTGCCCATTGCAACATTAGTAATTTAAGTGCCAGTTTGGCAGCCTTGCAAGCAATAATACACAATACGACAGGAAACACACATCATTGAGGCGACGAAGGGTGCCATCTAGGGGCCAAAACTTAGAATTACAATGGTTCAGTGCTGGTGTCCATTCTTTGTGTTTTCTATTGCACTATTGGTAATGCATTGCCAGTTGGGGAACTAGCTAGCAGTAACTAACAAGCAGTGATACACAATATTACATCACCAAGTTGTGTATCATCAGTCGTGAGTCACATGTGTCCAATATGCATCCAGGTCGGGGTGAAGATCGACACCACCAGTTTCAGCCTGACCCGCATCGTCACCTTTGTGCCCTTCTACCTGCTGGTGAACCGGACCAAGCACGTGATCCTGATCAGCGAGGTGGGCCAAGACCAATGGACCCCCGCGCCGCCAGAACAGGTCCGGACCGAGTTTTCAAAGTCCAAGAAAAACCAAGCTCAGCATTCTCCTGCCAGACAGAAGAAAGGGTCGCAAATGTTCCACAATAAGTCATGAATGCTGTGCGCATTGCCGCTGTCGTCCTATCTGTTTAGTCGGCCATTCCGTTCTGGCCGGAGAAGGACACGAGGAGGTTGAGGATCAGGGTGGAGGGTTGCGAAGCTCCTCCTCGAACCATCGACTTCACCAGGCCAGAGAACTGCCTGCTGCTGCAGCTGGACAACACGGTGAGCGGACCAGCACCACTAGTCCCCAGCCGAAAGGTACCGGGTTAAAAAAAAAAACCTCAATGTCCACCACCAGTTTAACTGTCGTTTTGTCGAGTAAGTAAGTAAGTAAAGTTTATTTCACAAAGTGCTGCACAGGAGTAACATAAGACCATCACATAGTAAGAAAGAATATAACAGAGGACATAAACACACACGGAAATACAGACACAAGAGGCTAGACAAAGGCCAGTCTGAACAGATGAGTTTTAGCTGCTTTTTAAATGTGTCAACTGAGACCGCAGATCTTCAGTCCAGTGGAAGGGCCTTCCACAGTGTTGATGCCACAATTTCTAAGGCTCGATCACCTTTTGTTTTGAGCCCAGAGCGAGGGACAACCAGTGAGCCCTGGTCAGAAGACCTATATGCTGCCGAAGCCCTACCTGCTCACAAATTCACAAAAAGATGGTCAATGGTTTTCACCGTGTTCTTTGTGTCTCAGCTGGGCGGGTTCACGGTGGAGGTGGACCTGTCGGAGCACTCCGCGGTCATCCGTTTCTCTGACTACCACGATGGCTCCGCCCCCTTCCTCATCATCAACCACACCAAGGACCAGAAATTGGAGTTCCGCCAAAGGTGAGAGAGGACCGATGGGGAGACACAGCAGAGGCCGAGACACACAACCATAACCGTCATAGTTATCATCAGTGGACATGTTGAATGGTCATATTGATCCTATTGATCAAGCAGACAAAAAGCATTGATTATTGAGGAAGCAATGACCTGCCTGGATACGATATCCCATCTTGATATTAACAATGTCATAACAATATCCTGTCCCACAGACACCCTGACAGATCAGCACTTGAACCCAAGACCCGGGGATATGTTGTATGTTGTATGTTGGTTAAGTGTGTTGACCGGTTGATTGATTGACTCCACACAGGAGTCGGAGAGACCCAACCATGTGGGTATCCGATGACCTGCTTGACCTCTCCTTCTCCGTGGAGGAGGACAGGTACAACCAAAACCCGCTGTGCAGGAACCGCTCTGCATAGAGCAGCTTTCGCTCAGGGGAGGCTTGGCGGGTTAGCAAGAACCAGACGAGGCAAAGGAACAGAGATTGCTTGAGCCGCTCACCTGCTCCCAGAACAGACATTGATCTGAATTTGGCGCCTGGTCGCTTGGGATAAAAGCGTCAAATGAGATTCCATATTGCGAATTGGAGGATTTCATGTTGTAGATTCCTCCCTCCCTACAGTGTCCACATCAACATGGCTGCTTCGTACCAAACTCAATTCTGATTTAATGATGGTGGTGGTGGTGGTGGTGGTGGCAGTTAACTCATGATTAGCTAACCCAATGAAAGTTTTTACGAACAGGTTGTGTGCAGCCGTTGCAGAGTATGAATCAGAACACAGGATTGGTTTATTTTCTATTCTATTAATGTAGTTAAACCAATGATAACGCATTACTTCCATTGTGTGAGGATGATGAGATTTGATATTATATGATATAATAACTTGATAACCATTTTGGTGGAAGGGAGTGAGTCGTGAAGAGAGAAACCAAATTGACTATAACAGGCGCTAACAGACATAAATAGATGGTCATCAAATAAAGAATTAGGTTAGCCCAGTTTAGCATAATTGCTTCAGCTAGATTAGAGTTTGAACGTCACATCTGCTCCTTATGTTCATACAAAATAGTGTTCATACTGTACATATACTTTTAGGGTCAACTGAGCCCCTGGCTCAGGTGACTGTAGGTGGATTCTGCTTATAGCCAACGATAATGCTATTTATTCTCATCTACCCTATTAGTTAACGTTATGAAGGAGACGATGAAGGAGCAAATGCGACGTTCAAAACGCTTTGCTACTGCAAACTTTTCACTGCCCAATACACTGACTTTGTTCTTGATATAAATATGGCTGTTCCTCCGGTAAATAGATTGCTAGTGGCTTTTTTGGTTCTGGCTGCCGCTGACTTGGATGGGAATCCTTTGTCTTCTCCCTCCTGTAGTTTCCTCCATGTTTGGAAAAGCAAGTCTTTCTTCCTCCTGTAGTTTCCTCCATGTTGGGAAAAGCAAGTCTTTCTTCCTCCTGTAGTTTCCTCCATGTTGGGAAAAGCAAGTCTTTCTTCCTCCTGTAGTTTCCTCCATGTTGGGAAAAGCAAGTCTTTCTTCCTCCTGTAGTTTCCTCCATGTTGGGAAAAGCAAGTCTTTCTTCCTCCTGTAGTTTCCTCCATGTTGGGGAAAAGCAAGTCTTTCTTCCTCCTGTAGTTTCCTCCATGTTGGGAAAAGTTAAGTCTTTCTTCCTCCTGTAGTTTCCTCCATGTTGGGAAAAGCAAGTCTTTCTTCCTCCTGTAGTTTCCTCCATGTTGGGGAAAAGCAAGTCTTTCTTCCTCCTGTAGTTTCCTCCATGTTGGGAAAAGTTAAGTCTTTCTTCCTCCTGTAGTTTCCTCTATGTTGGGGAAAAGTTACATCTTTCTTCCTGCTGTAGTTTGCTCCATGTTGGGAAAAGCAAGTCTTTCTTCCTCCTGTAGTTTCCTCTATGTTGGGGAAAAGTTACATCTTTCTTCCTGCTGTAGTTTGCTCCATGTTGGGAAAAGCAAGTCTTTCTTCCTGCTGTAGTTTGCTCCATGTTGGGAAAAGTTAAGTGTTTCTTCCTCCTGTAGTTTCCTCTATGTTGGGGAAAAGTTACATCTTTCTTCCTGCTGTAGTTTGCTCCATGTTGGGAAAAGCAAGTCTTTCTTCCTCCTGTAGTTTCCTCTATGTTGGGGAAAAGTTACATCTTTCTTCCTGCTGTAGTTTGCTCCATGTTGGGAAAAGCAAGTCTTTCTTCCTGCTGGGGTTTCCTTCATGTTGGGGAAATGTTAAGTCTTTTTTCCTCCAGTAGTTTTCTCCATGCTGGGGAAAAGTTACGTCTTTCTTCCTGCTGTAGTTTGCTCCATTGTGGGGAAAAGTTACGTCTTTCTCTCAGCTTCCCTGTGCCAGCCTCTTTTATCATCTGCATCCCTATGAATGTGTGTGGATAATGTTCTTTCTCTCCTCTTCAAAAGGGTACTGGGAACTTTTGTGCTGTGTGGTTGGTGACTGTGCTCTACCTATACTGTGCTCTCTACCATCTCTTTAAGGGGATTTCCTGGCCCCTCTGTGTATAGGAAAGCTGAGTTAGCTCTCTCTTTCCTGCTTTACTGTCAACCTGTCGCCTTCCGATGCCGTTTGCTGTGTTACGTTCGGACTGTTACTGATTATTTGTATTGTGTGTGTGTCATGTGAGCAGTTCACAGAAGGAGATGGAGGGGCAGGAGTTGGAGCCGGGCAAAGCGCTCTACTACACCTGGGCAGAGCCCACGGGGTCCAGGGAGCTGTGCTGGAACTGTGGCGGCTACTCTGGCTCCCTGAAGAGCGAGGAGGTAGGAACCCCTGTCGGCCCAGTGAACATCTGTATGAACCAACGTTTATCTGTGGGATTGCGAGGGCCAAGGTGGTCCAGGGGTTCAGGTGTTTGACCGGCAGCCAAAAGCTTCAGAATCAGAATCAGAAACGGCTTTATTTCCTTCGTTTTTGTAAACAAGGATTGTGCTTTTGTGCCATTGGTGCCTAACATTGCCTAAAATTTTAAATATATACTGTATATACAAAAATAAGCAAGAAAAAAATGTAATCCCTGATGTTTTCTGGTGAAAGAGCTCCCAGCTGTGAAGCAGAACACCACAAGACAAAACAAGTGTGTGTGTGTGTGTGTGTGTGTGTGTGTGTGTGTGTGTGCAGGATCATCGTGTGGATCTAAAGAGTGACGGACGGCTCTTCCTCATCTCCTTCTATGAAGGTACGCTTGTTACCTATAGACTGTACGGTTATTACATCTACTGGTAGTTGCTGTGTATTGTTAAATGTTTTCCATACCTTCTGTGCCCTTTTGGAAAAAAGCTGTATTGAAAGTTTATTTTGTTAAAGGTACTATATGTAAGAATCAAGTGTATTCTGATCTCCGTGGGTTTAGACAATAACAATCAGAAACTAATGTTAGTTCTAATCATAATTAAACCTTGTACACATTTAAAAAAGCTATGAAATCGATACATTTTTTAATTATCCGCACTTACATGTCACTTCGTTCCTTTTTCCCGCGAAATCCGACCCGACTCAAATATAAGAGAAATCATCCCAAAAGCTGTTCTACGCAACAGAGAGAGTCGGGGAAGCTCTCATGCTCTCATCCTAACATGTAGTCCCTGAACGGATTCATTATTCTTACATACAGCACCTTTAAATATCAAACATGCTCAGGATGGGGTTTTCCATTAATACATTTAATTAGTAACAGTCTTAAGAATATTTCTTTTACATTTTTTTCATTGCTTTATTCTACAACAATATGCTGACTACAGGAGACCTTCAAACATTACTTTTATATACATCACACACCTACTGTATACTATACACTTATTACGAGAGAGAGAGAGAGAGAGAGAGAGAGAGAGAGAGAGAGAGAGAGAGAGAGAGAGAGAGAGAGAGAGAGAGAGAGAGAGAGAGAGAGAGAGAGAGAGAGAGAGAGAGAGAGAGAGAGAGAGAGAGAGAGAGAGAGAGAGAGAGAGAGAGACACTCCGGGGCGTTGAAGTACGCTTTTGTTGTGGACCTGCAGGTCTCCAGCGCGTGGTGCTGTTCACGGAGGAGCGGCCCATCTACAAGATGCTGTGCGAGAGCGAGAAGGCGCAGCTGGCCGAGCAGGAAACAGTCATCTCGCTGCAGAACGTGGGCCTGTCCCTGGTCAACAACAGCAACAGCCAAGAGGTCTCCTTCATTGGGATCACCAGGTCCGTAAAAAAACAACACACGCACGGCCTTCGACCTCCAAGCGACACGTTGGGCCCTTTCCATCCTCATGTGAAGCACAAATCTAACAGCAAATCTATCTAGTTTTCATGCTTTTTCTCTCCTGGTGTGTTCAGCTCCGACGTGGTGTGGGAGTCCAAGCCCAAGAAGAAGAGTAGGTGGAAGCCTCTGAGCAACAAGGATGCCGAGATGTTGGAGGAAGCTTTTTCAAAACGTATGTGGAGTCGAATCCCGTCGACAACCTCATCAAGGACCTGGGGACCAACCTCCAGGTAACACACAGAATAACCCCACCCCCCCACCCACCGAGTAGGTTTATACAGCTCTCACTTTATCACACACTTTCGGTCCGATTGCTAAATCCTGGTTTAGATTTCTCCGTCAGCACGTCCACAGCACGTCCATTTCTCCGTCAGCACGTCTCCGTCAGGCAAGATGTCCCTGGCAAGACATCTTGCCAGGGACTGCAAGTGTGGAGGCGCTAACAAGGTGTCTCTCCGTGTGTCTCTCCCCCTCCCTCCCTCCCTCCCTCCCTCCCAGGTGTCTCTAACCCCCAGCGGCGTGGACATGTGTGTGCTGCATCCATACAACGCCCCCCTGCGGAGAAACTACCTGCCTGCCGTGAAGGTGGAGTACAGCGTCTCGCCTCGCCAGAGCGCCTACCGGGTCCAAGTCAACCGCATACAGGTGAGGAGTTATGACCTCATACAGGTGAGGAGTTGTGACCTCATACAGGTGAGGAGATGTGACCTCGTACAGGTGAGGAGTTATGACCTCATACAGGTGAGGAGATGTGACCTCGTACAGGTGAGGAGTTATGACCTCATACAGGTGAGGAGATATGACCTCATACAGGTGAGGAGATGTGACCTCGTATAGGTGAGGAGATGTGACCTCGTATAGGTGAGGAGATGTGACCTCATACAGGTGTGGAGCTATGACTTAATTCAGGGGAGGATATAGAATATCAGACGAGGTGACCCGATCTGTGTGCTCGGTGGTGATTGGTCAGAGTTGTCGTGATTTATATATATAAATGAATGTGTTGTCTCTGTCTACAGATCCAGAATCAGTTGCCTGGAGCCATCTTCCCCTACGTCTTCTACCCCGTCAAACTTCCCAAGTCTATCACCATGGAGTCCGGTGAGTCGCCGATCACACCTGACGCTCTGCTGTCTAATCCATAGTGTGTGTGTGTGTGTGTGTGCGTGTGCGCGTGTGCGTGTGTGTGTGGTGCGCTACGTCATCTTGTCCTTGCTGTGTGTCTTCCAGAAGCCCAAACCCCTGACCGACATCAGCATCGTTACCAGGGCCGCAGGCCACTCGAACATCTCCCGCATCAAGTACGTGCATCTATCTAACTGTCTGCTCTTTACTCTCTTGCGCTGCCTCCCTCTTTGCCTGTCTAAATAGTACCACAGTACCCATGTGGATGAGATGCTTCTCTGCGGGTGGTTGACTGGTTGGGGTCTGTGTGTGTGTGTGCCCCCCCCCACCACCAGGTACTTCAAGGTGCTGATCCAGGAGATGGACTTGAAGCTGGACCTCGGCTTCCTCTACGCCATTCTGGATCTCTTCACGCCCGAGAACGCTAGCATCACCACGCCTCAACAGGAGGTCAGTGACAGGTCTCTCTCTCTCTCTCGCTCTCTCTCTCTCTCTCTCTCTCTCTCTCTCTCTCTCTCTGTCTCTCTGTCTCTCGCCCGCCGCCCACCCGCCCACAGGGATTAAGGTTCTCCGTCACCACAACAGGATTTCCGTCAATTAGATTTCAGAGAGGCCATGAATGAGATCAGTGTAGATCCGAAGAGAAAATAATTCTGACGTTGTTATGACAATTTTCATAAATGGGTTGATTATCACGCAAAAACGGACGTAATTACTGCCCGGCATCAGCCAGAGTTAGCCACAGTGGGCTTGTTTACGTCACGTCATTATCAGACAACATGGCGGAAAGCGGTGACGGCGCTCCGGATATTTTTCGTACATCTAAGAGACTAAATCTAAAGTGTGGGCGCATTCGGTGTATTGCGACAGTGCTGACGGAAAGTTGATTGAAGATCGTTATCCTGTCTGCAGAACATGCAGGAAAAAAAACGCTACGATCTTCTGAGTCGTCGTACTGCGATAATACTGATAACCATGATCATTTTGGGCACTATAATCGTGTTTTTACACCATTACATCTAATTGTGTGCTGGTTCTGTTTTGTTTTTATTTTATTTTATTTTATTTTATTTAGTTTGGTTTGGTTTTATAATGATAAATAAAAACATATGCACTGATTAGTTATGTAGGTGGTTGATTACTTGTATGACGAAAAACGTATTTCATAGATTTAAAACAGCATTGAAATGACATAAAAGCAAACTAGCAATAGACAAGCTTTAATGGTACATGGGCTGAGCTGTGTGTGTGTGTGTGTGTGTGTGTGTGTGTGTGTGCGTGTGCGTGTGTGTGTGTGCGTGTGTGTGTGTGTGTGCGCAGGTGGAGCTGTTCCAGAAGGACGTAGACTACAGGCTGGCCGAGCTAGCCACCGCCTCCGCTAGTGACAACTCCCCGATTAGCCTCTACGAATACTTCCACATCTCCCCGATCAAGGTGTGTAACACGCAAAAGAAACGACGAAACTACTAAAGAGTCCACTAAGAAAATATGTCATAAGAAAAGGGCCAATAGCTACAGAAGCAGCTTACTTTTGTTTAGTTCATATGGTATCGGTATCTAAATAATGACATCGTATTGTGATTATTGCAGATAAAGAATGACCTCGTATTTTGATTATTTCAGCTAATCTGCCCTCTCTCCAGTTGCTTGTAAGAATCTTGCTCAAGCTCAACTTGTGTCGTTGCTCCAATGCTTAAATGACAAAAATGCCAATGAGCTCATTGCTTAATCTCGCGACGACGACGACAACAAGCAACACATTCTATGCTGACCGTGTGGTGTTGCTACTGTGGCCACGCCCCCCCCCCCCCCCCCCCCCAACCAGCTGCACCTGAGCCTGTCTCTGAGCACGGGGGGCGAGGACGGCATGAAGGCGACCCGGGACGCCGAGCTGATCCCCGTCCAGTCGCTCAACCTGCTGCTGAAGAGCATCGGCGCCACGCTGACCGACGTGCAGGACGTGGTCTTCAAGTACGCACACACGCCGTCACACACGCCAGCCATTTGTGAGGTCACAGGTGGGCGTTGTCCACACAGAGGTGTGATTGACGGATCCTGCATCTGTGTGCCCACGCCCATCTGTGGATGTTGTTGGATAGGATGAAGCCTGTGATTATTCCTCTCGATCACATTCCTCCCACTTTAGTTTGTTCCATGTCTAATACGTTTGTGTTTTCGATGTTTTTTATTATTATTTTTCAGATTAGCCTTCTTCCAGTTGAACTTCCAATTCTGCACGACTCAGCAGCTTCAGTGGGTGGTCATAAGGCATTACTCCAAGCAGGTAACACAAACACACACACACACACAAGCACGCACGCATATACATTCCTAAATAAGCAATCATAATCAATAGCAAATGCACGTTTTACACCAACTCAACAACAACGTTTCTCAAACTCATTACATTTATACCTGGTATTTCCTCAAGCTAAGATGTGGAGGTGTCCTTAAGCAAGACACCACCTAACCCTACCTGCTCCTCCTAGCTAAGTGTGGAGGTGTCCCTGAGCAAGACACCACCTAACCCTACCTGCTCCACCTAGCTAAGTGTGGAGGTGTCCCTGAGCAAGACACCACCTAACCCTACCTGCTCCTCCTAGCTAAGTGTGGAGGTGTCCCTGAGCAAGACACCACCTAACCCTACCTGCTCCTGACGTGTTGGTTGTTACCTTGCATGGTTGGCACCGCCGTCGGTGTATGAATGGGTGAACGTGAGGCGATACTGTAAAGCACTTTGGATAAAAGCGATGATATAAATGCAACCCATTTACCATGAATTTAGAATCGCCCAGGGCATCAGATTTCCATTGCATCAAAATGTATAAATGAATATGGATTCTTTACATGTGGCTCGGATTAAAAATAACATCCAGCACCTGGTATTCCCAGGCGGTCACCCATCCGAACACTAACCACGCCTTCTGGGGTCAGTCTTTCACAGAGCTTGAGCGTCCTCATGGCGGTATGGTTTGGTATGGCCGCCAACCCTATGTGTGTGTGTGTGTGTGTGTGTTTGTTTGCCAGGCCATCAAGCAGATGTACGTGTTGGTGCTGGGGCTGGACGTGCTGGGGAACCCGTTCGGCCTGATCCGGGGGCTGTCGGAGGGCGTGGAGGCCTTCTTCTACGAGCCCTACCAGGTGAGACGGGAGGGGGTGACGGGAGGACGACGACGGAGAGCTGGCTGAGCTGAGGACGTGCATTTGTATTTCATGGTTGTCTATTTTATTAGATTGATCTGTTTGATTGGTCTATTAGTGTGCATTTAAACCCCAACCTTGTACCGTCTATTCATCCTCAACCGAACTAGGTTGTGCGTGTAAACGGACAGCGACGGATAGCTTCATGTGCTGTATCTCCATGTGACCGTTGTGTCGGTGTGTTGGGGTCGGGGTTTCCTAGGGTGCCATCCAGGGGCCAGAGGAGTTTATGGAAGGCATGGCTCTGGGGGTGAAGGCTCTGGTCGGGGGAGCTGTCGGTAAGCACCGGGCCTCTGGTTCTTCCCAGTAGCTGGCCTGAGCAATATCATTAACCGTTGACGTTCACCGGTTTATTTTGGTAGCAGTTTGGATGATTCATACATAATTGGGCACATTTACACAGAAAAACCAATTTGCCAAATCAAGTCGAGTCAGTTTATTTATAGAGCACATTAAAAAAAATAAAACGTTGACCATGGTGCTTTACAGAGAGATTAACACAGTGATAAAATATAGAAACAGACATAAATAAGAGGATATAAGTACATAATAATAAAAGCACAGAATATCATAATGACGTCATCACCACAAACGGCATGACACAAACAACAATAAAATACATTTGGGTGAATACGTCTACATATACAATGGTGCATAAGAACGGCCCCGGAACACGTGTATTCCCCAGGCGGTATCGCGGGGGCGGCCTCCAGGATCACGGGCGCCATGGCGAAGGGCGTCGCGGCCATTACCATGGACGAAGAGTACCAGCAGAAGAGGAGGGAGACGATGAACACGCAGCCCAGCGGCCTGAAGGAGGGCCTGGCCCGCGGCGGCAAGGGCCTGGTGTCTGTAAGCCAACCAGCCACCAAACACACACACACACACACACACGTCCACAAATACCCGACGTTATCTCTTTTGTGTCGTCATCCCACACTTCATTGTTTGCTGTGGTGGTTGAGATGTGATTGTAGCCGTGATCTCCTCTCCCACTCTTCCTCCCAGGGGTTCGTCAGCGGCATCACCGGGCTCGTGACCAAGCCCATAAAAGGTTCGTGTTGTTTCTGCAGTCGATCCAGCCACCGTCGAGTGACCATAGACCATGGGCTGGGTGTCAAGACGCCCGTGGGATTTCTGTCTATCTCATGTGTACTTTTTGTCTAGGGTTTGTTTTATGTTGTGTATGCTTGGCTTCAGTGCCTTACAAAGATTTGCCCAACATAAGACTATCTTATCTTATCTTATCTTATCCAGTGTGTGTGTGTGTTGTCCGCAGTTCATATTGTGTTGTGTGTGATGTGATTGTTTGTTTGTTTGTTTGTTTGTTGTCCAGGGGCCCAGAAGGAGGGGGCCGCGGGCTTCTTCAAGGGCATGGGGAAGGGTCTGGTGGGCGCGGTCGCCAGGCCCACCGGGGGCTTCATCGACATGGTCAGCAGCACCTTCCAGGGGATCAAGCGGTGGGGGTTGTGCTGTTGTGTGTGTGGTGTGTGTGTGTGTGTGTGTGTGTGTGTGTGTGTGTGTGTGTGTGTGTGTGTTGTGTGGTGTGTGTGTGTGTGTGTGTTGTGTATGTGTTGTGTCAGAACTCCACGCTCATGCCTGGTACTGCTTGAGCCGGCCGTCGATGTCTGCATTTTCCGAACCCTCTTGGTTTCGTGCGTTTGGCTACGAAACCGCATTTTCAAATGTATTCATTTATTTAGGAGAGGGCTCTTTAAAATCTCATTGGTGGACAAAAACACTGTTTGTGTGTGGAGGGCAATGAAAAAACAAATGTCAAATGTGTCTGTATTTAGAGTGGACGTGGCCCGTCCATGTAAATGTATGTCATAACCTCCTGTAAACAAACAGGATCCAGTAGTACCACACATGTACCTTGTTGAAATGTATGTCTGATAATAGCGTGTGATTTGACATCATCACAACAAATCATCTGTTCCCAAACACTCTTACAAACGCAGGTAATGTGTTTGCCCAAGGCTGCGTCCTGCTGGGATCCATTTCAAATGGATGGCAGAAATAGATAAGATGGTTGATAACCTGTACGGCTCCAAGGGTTGCGTACCATGCAGTCCTAACTGGTGTGTGTGTGTGTGTGTGTGTGTGTGCGTGTGCGCGTGTGCGTGTCTGTGTGTGTTCTGTCCAATCAGGGCGGCCGAGACCTCCCAGGACATCGAGTCGCTCCGCCCCCCTCGCTTCATTCACGAGGACGGTGTCATACGCCCGTATAAGGAGAGGGAGGGGCTAGGCAGTCAGATGCTGCAGGTAGGTCAACTCACACCTGAGAAATGTGTACGTCAATATTTGGCTTGAATGATACAAGCTCACGTTGTGACAAGAAGCTTTTAGCCTTTTAAAGATCAGAAATATACCCCATCACCAGGTATAAAATATATTCTATAATATTATATATAAAACTCCTCAAAAAAAAGTTTGGAAACGTAATTTCGGTCGATTATTCCTCCCCTTTAATAATACCAATTGGTATTGTATTTTATATCGTTGGAAAGCCTGATTAGTCACCTTTACAACGAGGTACAACTTGTAAGGATCATGCATTCGTGGAATGAGCAACACAGCTAACCGTGTGGGTAGCGGCCCAAAAAAATGTGCCAAAATCCCCTGCAATATTCTTCTGTTGGTATTCACTCTCGTTTTGAGTTGCTTGGTGGATTGGATGATTGCACTCACCCACAGTAATAAGGAAAAAACAACACATATTGGCAATTTTTACACTTTATTCATTTTACACTGTCAGGGACCTCAGTAGCGTGTGGAAGATCCATACGCAGTCACAACAGCTTGGCACCTCCTCCTCATGCTGGTCACTAGCCTGGTCACACACTGCTGTGGGATGGCATCCCATTCCTCAAACAGGATTTGCCGCAAGTCAGCCAACATGGTTGCGTTGGTCACTCTGGCACGTACAGCACGCCCAAGCTGATCCCACAAGTGTTCAATTGGGTTGAGGTCTGGACTCACGGCAGGCCATTCCATCCTCTCCACTCCCAAATTCTGGAGGTACTCTGTGATGATCCTGGCTCTGTGGGGGCGAGCGTTGTCATCCTGGAGGATGGAGTTAGGTCCCAGATTCTGGAGATATGGGATCGCCACTGGCTCCAGAATCTCATTCCGATATCTCACTGCAGTGAGATTGCCTTCAATGATGACAAGTTCTGTTTTGCCTGTGAGAGAGATACCGCCCCACACCATGACACTGCCATCCAGCTTCCGCAGACAGAACCTTGATTCATCACTGAACATGACGTTGCCCTACATTCTTAGGTTCCACTGTCGGTGCTGTCGACACCAGCGCAAACGGGTCTGACTGCGAAGGGCAGTCATTGCAGGCTTCCTGGCAGCCTTATAAGCACGAAGACCAGCCATGTGCAGTCTGTTCCTCACCGTCTGATCAGAGATCTGTCTGTGGTACCGTTGTGCAAATCTTGCCTGTAAATCTCTGGATGAAAGCCTACGGTTCCTCAGTGAAGCAAGGGTGAGGAACCGGTCTTCTTGGGGTGTTGTCTTCCTGGGACGGCCACTTCGTGGTCTGTCTTTGTCCTCACCAGTCTCACGGACCTTGGTCCTAAGTTTGGAAATGGTACCAGGGCTGACACCAAATAATGCTGCCACTCTGCGTACCGGAACACCAGCTTCCACTTGCCCTATTGCACGGGCCTTATCCTGAAGGGACAAACGTGGCATGTTTATGCTTGGAGCACAAACAAACTCAACAAAGTTGCAGGACCCATGCACACAAGTGCTGTCAATTAGGTGCCAATCAGGTGCCAGACACACACCTGTGACTGGCATACACCTGCCTGCACTTGAAGCTCAAAACGAGAGTGAATACCAACAGAAGAATATTGCAGGGGATTTTGGCACATTTTTTTGGGCCTCTACCCACACAGTTAGCTGTGTTGCTCATTCCACGAATGCATGATCCTTACAAGTTGTACCTCGTTGTAAAGGTGACTAATCAGGCTTTCCAACGATATAAAATACAATACCAATTGGTATTATTAAAGGGGAGGAATAATCGACCGAAATAACGTTTCCGAACTTTTTTGGAGGAGTTTAGTTTAGTGAAATGGCATGGAAATTCTGAATTGTTACATGACAGGCGACAAAAAATGGCAAGAAGAGCTAATTATTTGATATATATATGTATTGAAAATAAACATATATTAATATACACACATTAAAATATACATATATATGTATACATAATCCATATGAAAAGGCTTCATGTGGATGAGGTGAAAAAAAATCTCATTTGGTGGTTTTGAGGTGTCACACACTCTTGGTGTGTGTGTGTGTGTGTGTGTGTGTGTGTGTGTGTGTGTGTGTGTGAAGCCAAACCTGTGACTCCTCCCTCTTTCATCCTCCATGCCGCTATTGTGACATCATTCCTGTTCATGATAAAAAAAAATGAAGCAATGGTGTCGTGACACACACACGGTGGTTGTGGTGGTGGAGTGAGATCCTGTGACACCACCTCCCCTTCTCTTCACGTCCGCCCTCTCGTGTGGATGTGAATCAGTCGTGGTGCCGGCTTGGCTCTGTGTTGTTCAGCTGTTTGTCGGTTGGTTGTTTCGTAGCCCGGCGACGTTGTTTTGTCCCAGTGTGGCCGTCTTGAGCTTTTCTTTGTATTGGTGTTGTACTGGAATATGATTGTGATGGGACATTCTGGCTGTAATCATCGGGGTGATCCGTTCAAATCCAAAGATTTCCTAAACACGTTTTTTTAATTACTCCAAAAGGTTCCGCGAGGGCTAGCGTTGGCTGGCTGGCTCGCTAGTCGCCCGCTCGTGAATGTGAATGCCCGTGCGTTCCCCTGACGTTAGCTCTGTCTCTCTCATGTCCACAGTGGAGGTTGGCCGTCGCTCAGTGGAGCAGGACTGGCCCAGAGGAGGAGGAGGATGAGGAGGAGGATGATGAGGAATGATGAGGCAGACCTCGATGAGGAGGGCAGCTAGAAGTGATTCGCTAAGTGCTAGCATGTCGCGTATGGTTTGTGTCACAGTGGTGTGTTTGTGGCGTTAGCGCGGTGTGAAGCCGTCTATAGCTTAGCTTAGCCGCTAGATTTCTCCATGAGGACGTCGAGGTAGAACACGCTAAATCATCATCAGTTTGTATACATTTTTGCTTTAAGCAACGTGGGACGCTTGGCTGATTTGTTTTGTTCATTTGTATACGTTTGTGAGGTGTGTGTGTGTGTGTGTGTGTGTGTGTGTGTGTGTGTGTGTGTGTGTGTGTGTGTGTGTGTGTCATTCCTTTATTTGTGTCAACATTGCCGTACCGTCCTTTGACCCGATCCGAGTTTTATATATTTATATAAATACAACTCCCCCCCCCCCCCCCCCCCCCATGAATGAACAGGTTACTCATCGTCGATGTCTTATGCAATAGAATAGAACCACATGCAGGTGTGGTGTTGCTCTGTGTGTGTTGCTCTGTGTATGTGTTGCTCTGTGTGTGTTGCTCTGTGTGTGTTGTGGCCTCTGTTGGCCGCTGTTCTACCATTAAACTCATTAAACTTGTTCATATCCCCATGACAACCGCCCTTTTCATTTCTCTTCATTTCATTCATTCCTCTCGTTTTCACACCACAAGTGTTATACTCTGTATGTGTTGTGCGTTTGGGAGCCGTGTTGTAAGTTCATCTGTGGTCACATGGCTACAAAAGACACTCGATGCCGTCTTTATTCATATGTGTTTTTGGAAACCACATTTTATTTCTACTTTGTTCATAAATAAACGGGCCACTGAATCGTTTTCCCGTTTCTCGCCTCTTCCAGAAAATCGAGAACGGACGCTTCTCCAAGTACCGCTACTTTGCTCACGCCAAGGTCAACGAGTCCGACTTCCTGATGATCACCAAGAGGTTAGCTCGCTAGCGTTTAAGAACGCGNAGCCGTCGTATGCTGTATTCATAGCTGTAAGCTGCTGCTGCTTCATGACACTACAGTGGCTCGTCTGGGTCTCCTCTAACAATCTGGTTTATTGCCGAAGTCTGTGGAATGACTGGACAGAGCAGACGGTAACTGCTGGCGTTCTAGCATTCTCCTCAGTGCGTGGTGACGGCTGCTCAGGTGTGCAGCCGTCACCCGGCCCCAGAGTGTGTCTCTCTCTCGGGCCGGGTGAGGCCGCTTTAAACCAGCCACCGATCTCTCACACGCGTGATAGTAATATCTTGTATTATACATCCATATTGTTCTATGGATGGCCGATGCTAGCGTGTATAATAACCCCCTGGCGGCTACAGTATATACTGTATAACCGACACCTTCTGCCTTCTCTTTCAGGGGCATTTTCTTTGTCACCAAGGGTACGTTTGGTCAGCTGACCTGCGAGTGGCAGTATCTGTTCGACGAGTTCACCAAGGACCCCCTGATCGTGGATCACCGACGACTTCGCATCGAAGCTAAGGTACGACGCTCCGATCACAGGCCTCTCATTGGTTCGGGGATTTTTTGGTTACATATTTTATCTGTGTTTATTTATAAAAAATATTCCCTAGTCACAACAAATGATCGAGGCTACTGCATGCAGAATTGTCATGCGTAATATTTAGAAGTCATTATAATTGTTGTTGTCGTCGTCGTGTTGCAGGAGAGGGTCAAGTCCGTGTTCCACGCCAAAGAGTTCGGCAAGATCATCAACTTCCAAACGCCGGAGATAGCCAAGGTAACCTGACACCGCCCGCCCCGGTACACACGACCGTTTAGACTGATAGGAAGTGTTGCAGGGAGAGATGGAGATGGAGGGAGATGGAGGGAGATGGAGGGAGAACCATCCCGGTCAGCAGCAGCAGGAGGCCTAATGCGGCAAAGGGTTTGGCTAATGCACTCAGGTCGTGCCGTGACGTGTGCAATGCGTGCGTCGTCGTCCTGCCTGTAATGCGTTGCTATATTTGCTTGCAGTGGGTTCTCGCCAAGCTGGAGGACGCGATGGACGGTTTGCCCAGGTACTGACCGACCCCCGGACGAGCTGACGCCTTCCAGCCGCACCGGGAAGGAAATAAAATCATTATTGAGTGCAACACACGCACGCACACACACACACACACACACCACACACGCGTATATATATAATTGTATATATCTGTGTGCATCAGTGCCTTGTTCTTTGCAGCGCGCTACAGTTTACTTCCACCGGTAACTTGCAGGATGAACCACTTCCTCACACTGTTGAGAATGAGTCTGTGTGTAGATGCATGTCACGGCAGTCCTAATTAATAATACGTGTGATTATACTGTATGAAGCAACAACAAAAAATCTAGAAGAAATAAATGTCGTCCTTCTTATCATTTGCCGCCTCTGCTGCTACACTTGAACAGTTTGAGTTTACCATGAAGACGGACGTGCGCCGGTTTAAACGGCACAATTGTTTTCGTGGCTTATTGGAAATGTGACAATGGAAACGCTCAAATCAAGTCGTCAACAATTGATTCATGGATGAATTTTTCGCTCGCAGACCTTGACTTGCGCTTTGTTAATACCTGCACACGTTATCGTGAAGTGAACACGTCTCACTAATTAATAACACAAAGGAAACGTCCATTGCCAAACTGTTCCGTGTGTGTGATTTGCAGATGCATGTTATTTTTTTATATCTTTTATCAACCGTGTATATTTATCCAGGACAATGCAATGTGTGTACATATCCGACAGAATTGCATATTGTAATTTTGTGATTTTTATGTTTTATACCACGATTCTACAACGCTTTCAAGAGAAGTTTTGCCAGTTAGAGAACATTGAGATGCACTAATGCGATTACCTTCCTTGGCTGCTATGTGTACTGGCTTCATAGATTGTTTAGGTTTCTCGGTGTTGATTGTTAATAAATCTAAAGTCTAAATGTCTTTCTTGTCATTTTACTTTCGAATATTTTATTATTGAATGAATGTTTGTCATTTGAAAAGAATAAATGCATTTAAAGAAAATACTTACTGTTTGTCTTTATTTGGTTGTTTTAACACCTTTTGAAAAAAAAATCAAAAGGACACCGTTTCATGACTACTACGTTTATTAAAAACTATCATGAATATAATTCAAGTTTATAATTCAACAACAGGAAAGCATATAAACTCTACCAAATGAAAATAAGTCTCCTGAAGCGGTGGAAGAGTCTTGGCTTTGGCTGCTAAACTTGTTGGCGTCTAAGGAGGACAGAATAAAATGGTTTCTTATTGTTTTCAAGGCACTTGGAGGAAAACGGAGTCACTCGTGACATAAAGCATAGTATTTCACATTTTCTTTAATAAATATAATTTGATGTATATATAAATTGGAACATATTTTATGCATATTAAAAAATACAGCGCAGTGCATCCAGTGACTTCAAAACCATCTCCACTATTGGCTTGAACCTTACTACAGTAGACCTACTTTTTTTTTGTATTTGAACTTAAATAGATATTTAGTCCACACAGACTGATGCTAAATAAGTTGCTTACTCCATACAGCAAATCTCTACGAGGATTATTCAGATTTCCTTCTGATTCTCTAACTCTAATTCTTCTACGCCGTGTCGACGCTAGTGTCACCGAGAGATCTGGTGAAGCGTTTCGGTATTAGAACGCAAAGGACTACACAACATCCCACAACGACAACTACGACAACGACAACAACGACAACGACAACGACGACAGCGTGAGTGGGATTATTTGTCATCTCTCCCCCCCTGCCCGCCCCTCGCCCCCCCCCTCGCCTCCTCGGCCAACACCGCCTTCGCCGCCCCCCCCCCGCCTCCTCACAGCCGCCTCGCCTCCCCTCGCGGCGCCGCCCGTCCTCACACCAGGTTGAACTCCTTCAGGTTGTGCCGCAGGATGGTGTCCTTCACCACCACAAACACGAAGCGGATGTTCTCGGTGTCGGTGGCGCACGTGAAGTGGGAGTACACCGTCTTGCCCTTGTCCGGGTTCTGCTCCATGTACATCTTCAGGATGAACTCCTGGCCCGCCGCTAGGTCCTGCTGAGGGCCTGCGGGCCACATGGGAGAGGTGGTGATCAATATCATTCGTATTATTGTCTTATTTTGCCTTTTTATTTCCTTACCTCCTTACTTTCTTCATCCGTATGCGTGGCAATTTGGTTGTGCAAACAGCGAAACTCAATTTGACTAAACCAAGCTATCAATTCACTGTAGAAGCAAATGTTGGCTTTTCCGTATCCTAATAGGATAGATTCTACCGAGATGGAGAATTTATGCATTCTCAGAATTAAAGGTCGCCTATTTTTAAAAATCCAGTCCACCCAGAACCGGGGGGGGAAACTCACTAAAGGGTACATTCCGTAATGGTAAATCGCTGCATTGCTGCTGGTGGTAAAGTTGGGGCCCTTTCCAAAAAAATAAAAATACATCGCCAACATTACATTCAGCGAAACAAACGCATCCACCAGAATCTGACGTTGTCCCCACACACACACACACACACACACACACACACACACGCTATTAACCAAAGCTTTCCTCAGAGAAAGGAGAGCAAAGCCAAGATTTCCATAGCAGGCGAGATCCTACGTCATGACTTCTCTCTCTCTCTCTCTCTCTCTCTCTCTTCTCTCTCTTCCTTCTCTCGTCTCTCTCTCTCTCTCTCTCACACGCACACACCCAGACCGACCTGTGAACTCGGGGAAGTAGTTCCCGATGTGGGAGTACTGGATCTTCTCGGTGAGGATGTCGGTCTTGTTGAGGAAGAGGATGACGGAGGAGCGCTGGAACCAGGGCGTGGTGATGATGGTCTTGAACAGCGCCTTGCTCTCCTCCATGCGGTTCTGGAACAGAGAGAGAGAGAGAGAGAGAGAGAGAGAGAGAGAGAGAGAGAGAGAGAGGCCAAGCATCTCTTAGTGTGTCTAAAGATCACCACAAAATAGTCAGCCGTGTCTCACTGTGAGATTTGAATCAAGTCTATTGTCACATAATAATAATAATAATACTAATAATAATGAATTTCATATATATATATCGCACTTTAAAATACAACAAAATCTCAAGGTGCTTCACAGCAAGGGTAAAAACAACCATAATACAATGTTAACACCGATCAATTTTACACAGGAAACCTAAGAAAAAGGCATAGGCCAAAGATAAGAAATTAAAATACAAATAAAATAAATAGCATTGGGGACACATATGAATCTGAGCTATTTGTGAAATGGGTTGAACGAGGCTACAACTCTTGTTAATCCGTTTTGTGTCCAATTTGTATTCAAAAGAATAGCTTGCCGTCCTTTCTTACATACGGTATGCTTCTTTTGGTCGTTTGGCCGGTCTTTTGACATGACACAGCAAGATTATGGGCCAAAATCGCCGACAATGGCAGATAGTTGGAGTAGTCGGAGCCGTTTTCTGTGTCTGTAGCATCTTGGACGACCCGCCACCGTCACCTGTCACCTTTGACCCCTCGTCTGGATTTGGCTCAGGCTCTGGAGCCAGTGGCAATGAGGAGCAAGGAAGTCGTACAGTGTCGTTGTACCTCATTGTCGCACTCCGCCAGGACCTGGTCGTACTCGCTGAGCGCCACCAGGAAGATGATGGACGTGACGTTCTCGAAGCAGTGGATCCACTTCCTCCTCTCTGACCTCTGACCCCCCACGTCCACCATCCTGAAGAGGGACGAGAGAGTCAGCCTCAAATGTGGGCCAAATCCTCACAAATATTGTTAAACATTTTTTTAATTTGAAAAAAAAAGCGGTGGTCTAGGAGGGCGTGTCTAGGACGTCATCCAAGGGCGTGTCTAGGAGGTGGTCTATGTTTGTGTCTAGGAGGTGGTCTATGGGCGTGTCTAGGAGTTTGTCTATGGGCGTGTCTAGGAGGTGGTCTATGGGCGTGTCTAGGAGGTGGTCTATGGGCGTGTCTAGGAGTTTGTCTATGGGCGTGTCTAGGAGGTGGTCTATGGGCGTGTCTAGGAGGTGGTCTATGGGCGTGTCTAGGAGTTTGTCTATGGGCGTGTCTAGGAGTTTGTCTATGGGCGTGTCTAGGAGGTGGTCTATGTTTGTGTCTAGGAGGTGGTCTATGGGCGTGTCTAGGAGGTGATCTATGGGTGTGTTTAGGAGTTTGTCTATGGCCGTGTCTAGGACGTCATCTATGTTCGTGTCTAGGAGGTGGTCTGTGGGCGTGTCTAGGAGGTGGTCTATGGGCATGTCTAGGAGGTGGTCTATGGGCGTGTCTCGCGAGGTGGTCTATGGCGTGCTAGGAGGTGGTCTATGGGCGTGTCTAGGAGTTTGTCTATGGCGTGTCTCGGAGGTGGTCTATGGGCGTGTCCTAGGAGTTTTGTCTATGGGCGTGTCTAGGAGTTTGTCTATGGACGTGTCTAGGAGGTGGTCTATGGGCGTGTCTAGGAGTTGGTCTATGGGCGTGTCTAGGAGTTTGTCTATGGGCGTGTCTAGGAGTTTGTCTATGGGCGTGTCTAGGAGGTGGTCTATGGGCGTGTCTAGGAGTTTGTCTATGGGCGTGTCTAGGAGGTTTGTCTATGGGCGTGTCTAGGAGGTGGTCTATGGGCGTGTCTAGGAGTTGGTCTATGGGCGTGTTCCTAGGAGGTGGTCTGTGGGCGTGTCTAGCAGTTTGTCCATGGGCGTGTCTAGGAGTTTGTCTATGGGCGTGTCTAGGAGGTGGTCTATGGGCGTGTCTAGGAGGTGGTCTATGGGCGTGTCTACGGGATATGTCTCGGGCCACTGTTCTCTCACCTGAAGATGACATTCTCCATGTCGAACGGGTACTCTATGATACCGGTTGTGGGCACTCGCACTCTGACAATATCCTGCAGGTCCGGTATATATGACGGCTCCGAAATGCGATCCAGGTCATCGAGATAACTATAAAACAATGAGAGGCAATAGGACGCAGGATTGGTGATCTGGTGATAACATTGATGATTCATAGTTCAGAGAGGGCACGCCGTACAGCCTTATGCCAACATCACGTAGCATTGTGAGGCTTGGAAAATCGATATTTATTGATTGAAAAGAAACAGGGAATAAAATACACGGTCAACTTTCCGTACACTTTCTCCCGCATGCGTCTCACTGGCACGATTAAGCAACGGATCAAAACTACCGCAGTGCCGGTGACTGAGCGACCCTTAGAGACCCTTAGTGCCCGAGCGCTCACTATTTGGTGGAGTCGGAGAGCTGGTACTCTCTGCGGCGGTCGTAACACGCCCGCACGCCGGCGTCCTTCCACAAGCTCTTGATGGCCACCGAGAGCGTCTGGTCAAAGCCCTCCACCTTGTCCACCTCCACCTCCAGCACAGGGACGGCGTTGGCCTGCGCGTGATGAACACACAAACACACAAACACACAAACACACAAACACACAAACAACGACTGAAGCAGCGTCTCCCAACCTTGGCGGTCGGTCGTCCGATGTGCACGTGGGGGGTTTAGTCGGACGATTGGTGACTTGTTGTCAGCTACAGTTACTGTATGCGATGCTTCACTTTTGATTAGAAAAGGCTTGAAAGGTCTCATGGAGGTCCTGAAGCCTGCTGTAATGAATGCAAATTGGCCCTGTAACATTTCTTCTGGCTATATGTCGCATATTTGCATATTTGGCCGATATAAGCGACAGGAGGGTGTTGGATTGGACTCGTGGGAGTAGCTACTGCGCAACGCATACTACTGACTTCCAAAGTGGACCATGCCCCCACCAGAACAGTGTTACTGTTGATTGCTTGCACACCTCCAGGAAGTCAACTATGCAAAATAAGCAGTAAACTGAAATACAACCTGTTAGAAACAGTATAATAAATGACGTTATGTAAAGAATGGCCAGGTCAAGATAGGGCGGCACGGCGTAGAACAGCCCGCAGGTGTGTTGCCGAGGCTCTGGGCCGCAGCTCAGAGGTTGGAGACCCCAAGAGTCAGCGATGGAGTTGAGGTAAGATGGTGGCTAAGATGGTGCCTAAGATGGTGGCGGATGACGGGGTTTTTGCGGACGACAGTAGCGGGAAAATCTAGGTGCTGGCCATTCATGGAGGGAAAGGTCAACGTTGTTCATTTGCATATACGGCCCACGTCGCAACGACACCACGCCGGGGGAAAGTCGGTCGCAAAGTTCCCCTTCTGAGCCTCCGTTCGCTTCCGGCGTACCTGGTTGTCGGCCTCACCGAAGGCGATGCCGAGGGCCTCCATGGCGCGGACCATGGCCTGCATGGAGGTGAAGATGTTCTGGAACACCAGCTTGCCGTAGCTTCGCTTGTCGTCGTCCGAGAAGCCCCCGCCGTGGATAATCCTCATCTGCTTGATGAAGGTGCTCTTGCCGCTCTCCCCAGTGCCTGAGAGAGAGAGAGAGAGAGAGAGAGAGAAGAGAGAGAGAGAGAGAGAGGCGGAGCAGGCCAGGAAGTGAGCCATGAATTATAGACGAGTGCTGAAAGGGATTTATATACAGTATATACTGTACATATAAATATATATATAAATGTGTCTGGATGTCTGCTTTTACTAAAAGTACCTTGTGGAAGTGCTACAGATGAATGTAGGTTAGAGAACGTTAAAGGTCCCTAAGCCTCGTAAAGGTACCTTGTTGCTTGGAGGATACACCACCAACACCACCAACACCAACAACACCACCAACACCACCAACACCACTAACACCAACAACAACAACAACAATAGATCTGGTTCCATGAATTACTCAGTGGACATGTTGGCGGGTATACAATATATCAATATTGCAATATATCGATATTATATCGATATCGTGATATGATTCTCAATAGGTTCTTAATAAAATGAGATAATACTTTCCATTTGTCGAGTATTCAATTCACACTGTACACAGTATACAAGAGTAGTCTTCAACATATGGTTCTTGTATCTCGATTGTTTATGTATTGAATTACCATTACCATGCTATATTGTGAAATATATATTGCTGTAATCTAACACCTTTAGGGTGGAGAATTGACCAAAAGAACGTGCACACACATACACACGCACACACATACACACGCACACACATACACACACACTCAACACAAACGCACACACATACACACACACACGCCAACATCCATCTCCCATTTCCTTTCACTTTAGCATTAAATGAACCAGCTGAAGCTGTCAACTATTTGTTAAACAAATTGTTTGTTCACAGCGGTGTGTTGTCAGAATCATGCAGAGACTAAGTGAATGCTGCCATGTGTCTATCAGTGTGTGTGTGTGTGTGTGTGTGTATGTGTGCGTTGTGTCCATTAGTGTGTGTATGTGTGTGTGTGTGTGTTTAGAAGAGTCATAATAGCCACCGTGAGCCATGATTAATACAAAAATTCCTGAATAAAGACATAATGCTAAATGGTAAATGGATACTGACTTCCGAAGAGTGGACCATGCCCCCACCAGAACAGTGTTACTGTTGATTGCTTGCACACCTCCAGGAAGTCAACTATGCAAAATAAGCAGTAAACTGAAATACAACCTGTTAGAAACAGTATAATAAATGACGTTATGTAAAGAATGGCCAGGTCAAGATAGGGCGGCACGGCGTAGAACAGCCCGCAGGTGTGTTGCCGAGGCTCTGGGCCGCAGCTCAGAGGTTGGAGACCCCAAGAGTCAGCGACGGAGTTGAGGGTAAGATAGCGTGGATGGTGGCGGATGACGGGGTTTTTGCGGACGACAGTAGCGGGAAAATCTAGGTGCTGGCCATTCATGGAGGGAAAGGTCAACGTTGTTCATTTGCATATACGGCCCACGTCGCAACGACACCACGCCGGGGGAAAGTCGGTCGCAAAGTTCCCCTTCTGAGCCTCCGTTCGCTTCCGGCGTACCTGGTTGTCGGCCTCACCGAAGGCGATGCCGAGGGCCTGCATGGCGCGGACCATGGCCTGCATGGAGGTGAAGATGTTCTGGAACACCAGCTTGCCGTAGCTTCGCTTGTCGTCGTCCGAGAAGCCCCCGCCGTGGATAATCCTCATCTGCTTGATGAAGGTGCTCTTGCCGCTCTCCCCAGTGCCTGAGAAAGAGAGAGAGAGAGAGAGTGAGAGAGAGAGAGAGAGAGAGAGAGAGAGAGAGAGAGGCGGAGCAGGCCAGGAAGTGAGCCATGAATTATAGACGAGTGCTGAAAGGGATTTATATACAGTATATACTGTACATATAAATATATATATAAATGTGTCTGGATGTCTGCTTTTACTAAAAGTACCTTGTGGAAGTGCTACAGATGAATGTAGGTTAGAGAACGTTAAAGGTCCCTAAGCCTCGTAAAGGTACCTTGTTGCTTGGAGAGAACGTTAAATATTGGAGCAAACAGTTTGGATAAATATTGTGGTACTTTTCCATCCACGACCGAACCCTTGTCCAGTGGTAGTTAAAAATGTCAGGTGAAACATCATGAGTCCTTATTTGGTCTCTTTGGTTAGGTTGTTGGTGGCTAGAGGATACAGGTGTTTTGGATCCGGATGATATCCAAGCTGTGACCAACAACACACAACAAAACCACCAACACTACTCAATGCACCACTTAACGTACAACAACAACGGTGTTAACTTAATGCAATTAGACTCTTGGTTGGTGTTGGTGTTGGTGGTGTTGGTGGTGTATCCTCCAAGCAACAAGGTACCTTTACGAGGCTTAGGGACCTTTAACGTTCTCTAACCTACATTCATCTGTAGCACTTCCACAAGGTACTTTTAGTAAAAGCAGACATCCAGACACATTTATATATATATTTATATGTACAGTATATACTGTATATAAATCCCTTTCAGCACTCGTCTATAATTCATGGCTCACTTCCTGGCCTGCTCCGCCTCTCTCTCTCTCTCTCTCTCTCTCTCTCTTTACTCAGTGGACATGTTGGCGGGTATACAATATATCAATATTGCAATATATCGATATTATATCGATATCGTGATATGATTCTCAATAGGTTCTTAATAAAATGAGATAATACTTTCCATTTGTCGAGTATTCAATTCACACTGTACACAGTATACAAAAGTAGTCTTCAACATATGGTTCTTGTATCTCGATTGTTTATGTATTGAATTACCATTACCATGCTATATTGTGATATATATTGCTGTAATCTAACACCATTAGGGTGGAGAATTGACCAAAAGAACGTGCACACACATACACACGCACACACATACACACGCACACACATACACACACACTCACACAAACGCACACACACACACACACACACGTCCAACATCCATCTCCCATTTCCTTTCACTTTAGCATTAAATGAACCAGCTGAAGCTGTCAACTATTTGTTAAACAAATTGTTTGTTCACAGCGGTGTGTTGTCAGGAATCATGCAGAGACTAAGTGATGCTGCCATGTGTCTATCAGTGTGTGTGTGTGTGTGTGTGTGTATGTGTGCGTTGTGTCCATTAGTGTGTGTATGTGTGTGTGTGTGTGTTTAGAAGAGTCATAATAGCCACCGTGAGC
Organism: Coryphaenoides rupestris; assembly: GCA_002895965.2. Lineage (NCBI taxonomy): Eukaryota > Metazoa > Chordata > Actinopteri > Gadiformes > Macrouridae > Coryphaenoides > Coryphaenoides rupestris. The sequence goes on along the minus strand of PIJE02000899.1, from coordinate 94,149 downwards.
CATGATTAATACAAAAATTCCTGAATAAAGACATAATGCTAAATGGTAAATGGATTGCATTCATATAACGCTTTTATCCAAAGTGCTTCACAGTATTGCCTCACATTCACCCATTCATACACCGACGGCGGTGCCAACCATGCAAGGTAACAACCAACACGTCAGGAGCAGGTAGGGTTAGGTGGTGTCTTGCTCAGGGACACCTCCACACTTAGCTAGGAGGAGCAGGTAGGGTTAGGTGGTGTCTTGCTCAGGGACACCTCCACACTTAGCTAGGAGGAGCAGGTAGGGTTAGGTGGTGTCTTGCTCAGGGACACCTCCACACTTAGCTAGGAGGAGCAGGTAGGGTTAGGTGGTGTCTTGCTCAGGGACACCTCCACACTCGGGGACATGCTAGGCGGAGCCCGGGGATCGAAAGACGTCTTGACTCTTGAAGCTGCGTCTGGTTCTTTGTTAGCATCTTATTTAGCATCTCCTCGCTCGCTTTGCATGGTGTCACGCTCGAGCTGGGCTCCTGGCGAGCGATACTCAGACGGGCCGGGCCCATTTGAATGCACCTTGTTTACAAGTCAAGTTTTCCGGAGAGCAGAGAGAGAGAGAGAGAGAGGAGAGAGAGAGAGGAGTTTTGGGTAAAGACAAGAAGTGCGGCACGCCCAACGCAAATCACCCCGCCGCAGAGGTCACCACCGACGACTCCTCGGTAAAGGTGCTTTTAAAATGGATGACAACTGCCCCTCTGATTGGCCGACTGTGACGTTGGATGAGGGGGTGGGGGGGGCGGGTGCGTGCCTAAGCGTGCCTGACTCGATCAGTACAGAACATTTTAATTCATGAAGGCTACAGGAAATCAGAAGTGGGATCTTTTCAAAGTCGTATTGTGAGCCCTGGATACTTCTGCGTTGGGTGTGTAGTGCCAGGGTGTGATGGTCTGTGTGTGCTGTGAGTGTGAGTGTGTGTGTGTGCATGTACGTGTGTGTGTGTGTGTGTGTGTGTGTGTGTGTGTGCCGTCGAATAACAACAAAAATGGATTTGTAAACCAATGCGAGTTGGTTGCGATACGATTAGAATGCGTGATGTCACACAAGTGTGATTGTTCCGTCGTCAAGTTGAGTTTATGGACATTCAAATACAACGCAAATGAACGCATGCAGACCTGAGGGTTACAACAGGGGAGCAGACGGACCGAAACCCAGACGGAGTGAATCTTGTAGTCGGCTAACACGCACACACACACACACACGCACACACACACGTGCACGCACAACACGCACACACACGCACACACACCACACCCTCCGTCCCTGGGGGGACTCGATTCACACTGTGACCCACCCAATGAAACCCACAGAGGCCAAACACACACACACACACACACACACACACCTAGCTGCCCGGTACACACACACACACACACACACACACACACACACACACACACACACACACACACACACACACACTGGGAGGTATGGCGAACACATGCCTCGCTCCAAAAGGAAACAATTACAGAATGGAAACAGGATCTCACTGTATACGTTGTTCCCATACGCATCATCTGAATAAAGATAAATAAATATACGGACAATGTCAACAACACATTAGATTAGATGAGATCACAACAGATCAGATTAAATCAGACCGGACTAGATCAGGTCATCCTCGCATGACCTATCACATTTTTACTTTTACTTCACGTAGGCCTATGGAAAACGACATTAAAATGACCTGGCTATCAACTACCCATTACAATAATAATACAATGCTGAGTGTTTGGATGAGGCTCTTTCGAGGAGGCCCAGAGATGCAAAGCTCGGGTTTGTAGCCCATACTGGTGCCACATTTGCATTGGTTTGCATGCCGATGTGCCCGCAGCAGCTAATACACACCACCACCAAACAGGTATAGGTATGTCTTAGTGGCCAGTGTGTGTGTGTGTGTGTGTGTGTGTGTGTGTGTGTGTGTGTGTCTGTGTGTGTGTGTGTGTGTGTGTCTGTGTGTGTGTGTGTGTGTCCATGGTGATGCACACTTGTGGGATGATGAGTGGTAATGTTTGAACAGGTGTCACGATGCAAGATTGCCCCAACCACCACCCAACAGCTATACTGTACAGACAACAATGGAGACCATTATCTCCATAACGTCACACACGCGTCACATGCAACCATCCAGGTCCACCCGGGTGCGCTTTGGCCCCCCTCGGTATACATTGTAAGTACGGCCCTGGGGGGGAGATGCTGCGCCTGGAGGCCCCTGGAGGCGCTGCGCCACAGCCGGAGACGGCGCACAAAAGATCAAGATATGAGACGGAACACCATAACAATGACTGCTTTTAAACGCATTATCTTCCTTTCCTCATCCTCTCAAAACGACTAAATTGACTCGAAAGTAAACCTCTCCATTCTGCATCCTATTGCGCAGAGCTATAGAGCTGCAATTTCAATGGAGAAGCAAGCAATTGATGGCTCATTTGGTGACTATACTGTTCTGATATGGATCAGAAAAATGCACTTTGGGTGGCCTCTGTGCGGCCCTGGAGGACCACCTGCCCGGGGGAGCGCAGGTGTGGGCCCCCCCTCTGGATGCTCACCCAGCAGCAGCAGCTTCAGTTCCCGGCGGGAGTCCTTCTTGTCTTTGCGCAGCTGCCTCTCGATCTCCTCGTTGATCCTCTTCTTGGCCTTGTCCTCTTGCGATGAACAACACCCGGCCATGTCTTAACACACAGGACGTCCGTTCTCCTCCTGTGGAAATGATGTGGACACCAGATACGTCCAAACGGCTTCTCTGCGCACCCCCCCCCCCCCCCCCCCCCCCCCCCCCCCCCTCACCCCCCCCCCTTGCACACACACACACACAGACAGACAGACCACACACACACACACACCCGGGTCTCAGTCGGCGTGCGTCGTGCACATCTTTATGTCTTTCTTGACGTTACTTCCAGTGTTTTGAAGAAGGTTTTAAGATCCGTACGCGTCCTTTTCTTCTGAGAACCCGGTGCGTCAAAGCCGTGCGTAAAAGTGCCGCGCGCCGCGCCGTGTGGAGAGGTGTTGGCCGCAGGACGCACCTCCTCTCTGGAGGAGGTCACTGGTCCATCCTGAACTTTTATCAGCTTCTTCTTCCGAGGGGGGCGGTGTCAAACGGGAAGAACCCAACGAGGAAGTTTGTAGACATTAACATGAGAGTCAGTGGCGCACAGCGTGGAAGGATCTCTCCTCACCGATACACGCATTTTGTCATTTTGTTGATCCACAGACCTTAATGGAGGTCTAGTCAATCAATTGTTATACAGCCTGCGTGTGTCTGTCTGTGTGGTGGTGTGTGGGTCGTGTGAGAAAAGACAAATCATTAATTAAAGGGACTTCTGGAGAAGCCTCCTAGTAACCATCCCAGAATTAAGACTTTCAGCAGTTTGATAAATGTCATATTTATTTATATTATGTCTCAAGTTTAAGTTAATAAATACTAAGGTAGGTGTGCTTTTAATCACAATGAACATTTTTACTGAGTAACCTATTAATACAATAAAGACACCAGGGAGCAGGGAAAATAAGTAAAAGTGTAAAAGTACTATACATATGTATGTATCCTTTATGAAGTCATTCACACAACTTAATGTGTTATTGTATGTATATTATGTATATTAATGTATATTAACAAATGTATGTGACAGATTTTCAGAGCAGAGAGTGTGTGTGTGTGTGTGTGTGTGTGTGTGTGTGTGTGTGTGTGTGTGTGAGAGAGACAGAGATAGAGAGAGTGATAGAGAGAGGAAGACGTGTGGTGAGAGGGTGACGTGTGCCACACCAGAGATATTTAGACGGAGATGGATGGCGGGAGAGGAGAGGAGGAGACAGAGATAGAGGAGAGAGAGAGAGAAGGAGGAGAGAGGAGTGCATCTGAAAATACAAGCTGCCACCTACAGACCCCCTACTGGGCTCCCTTCTCACTCACACACCCACACACACACACACGTATATAGACACACACACACACATGCACAAACGTATACATTCACACACACACAGGCACACACACACACACATACACATACACACGTATACATTCACATACACACGTATACATCCACACACACACACACACACATACACACGTATACATTCACATACACACGTATACCACATACACACACAACACACACACACACAAATATATACATTCA
>PIJE02000899.1:69969-82469 GCA_002895965.2 Coryphaenoides rupestris | reverse complement strand
ACATTGTAAGTACGGCCCTGGGGGAGATGCTGCGCCTGGAGGCCCCTGGAGGCGCTGCGCCACAGCCGGAGACGGCGCACAAAAGATCAAGATATGAGACGGAACACCATAACAATGACTGCTTTTAAACGCATTATCTTCCTTTCCTCATCCTGTCGAAACGACTAAATTGACTCGAAAGTAAACCTCTCCATTCTGCATCCTATTGCGCAGAGCTATAGAGCTGCGATTTCAATGGAGAAGCAAGCAATTGATGGCTCATTTGGTGACTATACTGTTCTGATATGGATCACATGTGGGGCCCTGGAGGACCACCTGCCCGGGGGGGGCGCAGGTGTGGGCCCCCCCTCTGGATGCTCACCCAGCAGCAGCAGCTTCAGTTCCCGGCGGGAGTCCTTCTTGTCTTTGCGCAGCTGCCTCTCGATCTCCTCGTTGATCCTCTTCTTGGCCTTGTCCTCTTGCGATGAACAACACCCGGCCATGTCTTAACACACAGGACGTCCGTTCTCCTCCTGTGGAAATGATGTGGACACCAGATACGTCCAAACGGCTTCTCCGTGGGAGTCTGGCTATTGGCTGTAGAGCTGCAGAGTCCAGGCAGTGTGTGTGTGTGTGTGTGTGTGTGTGTGTGTGTGTGGTGTGTGTGTGGGTTGGGGGGGTGTTAATACATTGTTGACTGTTACGAATACTTAAAAAAAAAAAGTGTCAGTCGGTCAGTCGGTCAGTTGGCCATTTAGTCAGTCAGGCAGGTCAGTCACAGTCGGTCAGTGACACGTTTAATTAGCCCTGTTTGTAATGTCTCAATACTTTCTAATCTTCTTATCTTAATTACAATAGTAAACAGCGCAAACATTGTATCTGGTGCTTGAGTTGTTTGGCATTGGCAATAGAACCATATCACCATAATAATAATAACAATAATAATAATAATAATCAGAAAAAGCATTAATGTGGCACAGTTGAACAAGGATACTAAACATCGTCTCCAGACTATTTAACTGTCAACTTTTGGCCCCAAAAATTAAGACAAAAGAAGCATCCTTAATATCGCGACACACAAGGTCCCCCTAGATGTGCCAACATGTCCTCCGATCGCTGGAGCGTGGAGACGGCCACCGAGCTGATGACACATGACCACGCTTTTGAGCGACAGCCAATCAGAGTCCTCGCTTTGCACACAGCCGTTTTTTTTTTCTTTTTTCTCCACTTGCGGTTCGGTACCGAAGTTAATACAATGAAATAATACGGATTAACTTCAATCAATATCAAATCAACAGCAAAAAAGAAAAGAAAAGAAAAAAAACGGAATAATTTAAAAATCACAGTTTATAACTATAATATCAAGACACCAGCCAACATCGGCCCTTCATCGGAACAGGGTTCTTCTGATACCGTATCTTACTTTTTTTTTAATGTTCCTGCGAGGCGGAAGGCGTAGCGGACATGACCACAGCAGCGCGGACGCTCGGGAACGCTATACCGAGGACCGGGCGCGGACATCGGCGGGGAACGACGAGACGGACTGGAGACGTCGTAATTTGTCGTACAAAAAAAGGGAAAGGAGGAAGGCGGGAAGGGACAGAAGAAGCACCTAGCTAGCGCTCAAGCTCTGAGCGCACTTTCGACAACGCTTGTTGACTCTCGGCATTATTTCACCTTTGACCCGGCGGCCCGCGTGACGTGACGTAACGTGCCGACCGATAGATTTGCAGCGCGGTCCGAAGCGACGGAATAAAGCTGTGGGTGAATTTGTACGCAAACTTGCTGTGAACCAATGCCTGACCTAGCGACCTAAGCGACCTAATGACCTAGCGAGTCCCACCGGGTCTCATGTGAACACACCTCGAGGCGTCAGTCTTCCTGACTCCCCAGCACAAACCACACCCCCCCCCCCCCCCCCCCCCCCCCCCATTACACACACAACAAACGTGTATATAGTGTGCTGCTGTACAACAATGACTTGTCTTATACTTAGCCCCAGTCCTACACTCCTGTAGTATTTAGCATCGACCTTAAATAGCAACGTAGTAACATTGGCTTCCGCTAACCCCCTCCTCACGCGGAGCGGCTAACCGGAAACAAAATGGCGAATAAATTAGAATCACGCAAATAACATTCCTCCGCAAATTCCCGACACACCATCCTCTCGGCGGAAAACTTCCGATCCCCACACCACCGGCCACCGCCCGTCCGGTCAGTCAGTGTGTGTCAGGGGAGGGGGGGGCCGTCTCTGTCCCAGTGCACTCGATCCCTCTCCTCCCTCAACCCTCATCCTCATCCTCCTCCTCCTCTCCTCTCTCCTCCCCCCCCCCCCCACCGGCTACACCAGGTTGTACTCCTTGAGGTTGAGCTGCAGGATGGTGTCCTTGACGGCGGCGAACACGAAGCGGATGTTCTCCGTGTCCGTGGCGCAGGTGAAGTGGGAGTAGATGATCTTGTCGCTGTCGGGGTTCAGCTCCACGAACATCTTCAGGATGAACTCGCGGCCCGCCTGCGCGTCCCTCTGCGGGCCTGTCGGGGGAACACAGACACACACAGACGCACACACACACACACTCAGATTTTTTTTCGCTAAAGGCACTGGGTTCGATTCCCGGGCCGAAGGGTCGTCGGGGGGTTCGACTCCCTGCAGATAGGTCGTGAGTTCGACACCCGGGCAAAAGGGCACTGGGGCAGACTAGACTCCCAGCCGAGAGGTACGGTACTGGGTCTGACAAGTACCGTCAAAAAGGCACTGGGTTCAAGTCGCCGAAAGGGTGTGAGTTCAACTCCCAGCCAAAGGGCAATGGGTTTGACTCACAGTAAAAGGGCACTGGGTACACTCTTAGCCAAAAGGTTCGCCAGTTCGACTCCCAGCCGAAAGGTTGTGAGTTCGACTCCCAGCGAAAGGGCAATGGGTTTGTCTCCCAGTAGAAAGGCACTGGGTTCGACTCTCAGCCAAAAGGTTGTGAGTTCATGAGATCACAACTTCATGTTATGCACTTTTGGCCCGAAGCACAGTGGGCGGTTCAACCAATCAGCTCCCTCTAAGGAACTACTGGCAGCTATGGGCGTGGTTTAGGTGAGTGACGAGGACGAGAATCAACTGTTTGCTCGAAAACAACAATGGCGACTTCTGAAGATTCAAGAGATTCACTGTGGGGTGGGTATGTGTGTTAGGGATTAGAGGTTAGGGATTCACTGTGGGGGGGGCGGGGCTTACCGTCATACTCGGGGAAGTAGTCCACCAGGTGGGAGTACATGATCTTCTCCTCCAGGAGGTCCTTCTTGTTGAGGAAGAGGATCACCGAGGAGTTCTGGAACCAGGGGTACGTGATGATGGTCCGAAACAGCGCCTTGCTCTCCTCCATACGGTTCTGTGTGGAGAGAGAGAGAGAGAGAGAGAGAGAGAGAGAGAGAGAGAGAGAGAGAGAGAGAGAAGAGAGAGAGAGAGAGAGAGAGAGAGAGAGAGAGAGAGAGAGAGAGAGAGAGAGAGAGAGAGAGAGAGACAGAGAGAGGAGAGAGAGAGAGACAGAGACAGAGAGAGAGAGAGAGAGAGAGAGGAGAGAGAGACAGACAGAGAGAGAGATGACAAGAAGAGACAGAGAGAGAGAGAGAGAGAGAGAGAGAGAGAGAGAGAGAGAGAGAGAGAGAGAGAGAGAGAGAGAGAGAGAGAGAGAGAGAGAGAGAGAGAGAGAGAGAAGAGAGAGAGAGAGGAGAGAGAGAGAGAGAGAGAGAGAAGAGATAATAGGGGGGGAGAGAGAGAGGGGGGAGAGAGAGAGACAAGAGAGAGAGAGAGAAGGAGAGGGGGGAGAGAGAGAAAGGAGAGGGAGGGAGGGGGAGAAAGGGGGGGGAGAGAGAGAGGAGGAGAGAGAGAGAGAGAGAGAGAGGAGAGGGAGAGAGAGACAATACAATCTCCCTGGACTTCCTTTGCGATCGACGTATTGGGCAACCCCCCCCCCCCCCCCCCCCCCCCCCCCCCCCCCTCACCCCCCCCTGCACACACACACACACACACAGACAGACACACACACACACACCCGGGTCTCAGTCGGCGTGCGTCGTGCACATCTTTATGTCTTTCTTGACGTTACTTCCAGTGTTTTGAAGAAGGTTTTAAGATCCGTACGCGTCCTTTTCTTCTGAGAACCCGGTGCGTCAAAGCCGTGCGTAAAAGTGCCGCGCGCCGCGCCGTGTGGAGAGGTGTTGGCCGCAGGACGCACCTCCTCTCTGGAGGAGGTCACTGGTCCATCCTGAACTTTTATCAGCTTCTTCTTCCGAGGGGGGCGGTGTCAAACGGGAAGAACCCAACGAGGAAGTTTGTAGACATTAACATGAGAGTCAGTGGCGCACAGCGTGGAAGGATCTCTCCTCACCGATACACGCATTTTGTCACTTTGTTGATCCACAGACCTTAATGGAGGTCTATTCAATCAATTGTTATACAGCCTGCGTGTGTCTGTCTGTGTGGTGGTGTGTGGGTCGTGTGAGAAAAGACAAATCATTAATTAAAGGGACTTCTGGAGAAGCCTCCTAGTAACCATCCCAGAATTAAGACTTTCAGCAGTTTGATAAATGTCATATTTATTTATATTATGTCTCAAGTTTAAGTTAATAAATACTAAGGTAGGTGTGCTTTTAATCACAATGAACATTTTTACTGAGTCTTTAACCCTCGGTTACGGTGAGAGTCTTAATAAACGCTGTACCCCACCGGAGGGAAGGAGCAGAGAAGCTCTAACAGCTCCCCGGCGCGCCGCCTCAGTGTGTGAGGTAATTAAAAGCTAAGCAGCCGCCGCAGCCACAATTATAACTCAGCGGCAGACCCTGGGCGTCCAACCTGGCAACGCGCCTCCCCCCTGCGCGCCCCCCTCTCCCCCTCCCTCCCTCTGCCGGCCTGCGGTTCCGAGGCATTTTAAACGCAGGGTCACGGTCCGCCCGAGTTTCTTTCCGCAGGCCGTCGGGACTGTGAACTCTGACCTCTGACCTCAATGCACACACTCTTCACACAAACACACACACACACACACACACACACACACACACACACACACACACAGGTAGTACACAGTAAATGCACCCACTTACTTTAGTGTTTCATATTTTTTTATAAGATAAGAAAAGATAAAAAAAACTATTGCCTTGTTGTTGATATGCCCGCTTGTTTACACGCCTTGCAGTTTATTAAAAATAATAAATGCTCCTTTTGCTGTACAGACTGTAAATAGTGTGGATATTTGGATTGTGATTCCTTCAATCTGTGATATTTGTATTGTTCTGCAGCACATTCCGCTGCACATCCTGTACGTGTCAACGTGACAATTAAACGTCTTGAATCTTGAATCTTGAATCTTGAATCTTGTTGACAGGGCACAACGTCGTCGAACGCATACGGCCTCGACTATCGGCGAGGAGCAAGACGAGGAGCCCGCGGGCCGACGAAGGCGCCTTTCCTATTCAAAGCAGCTTGCTCCTTATTTCCATGTGTTTGCCAAGGAAAGGAGGAGGATGAGGAGGAGGAGGAGGAGGAGGAGGAGGAGGGACGGGGAGAGGCTGCGTCTCGCTCGGCTCTGCGTGACTCTGAGGCCTTCTAGAACTTTCCAGAAGAGACGGAAGAAGAGACGCGATCGCTTCTGCTGACAGAACGTTGCAGAAAACCACCAAACTCTTTATCTTCAATCTATGCTCAGTGTGTGGCTGTGTGTGTGTGTGTGTGTGTTTGTGTGTATCTGTGAGTGTGTGTGCACGTATGTGTGTGTACGTGTGTTTGTGTGTGTGTGTGTGTGTGCCTGTGATTATCTGTGTGTGTTTGTGTGTATCTGTGAGTGTGTGAGTGCGTGTGTATATGGACTGTGTGTGTGTACGTGTGTGCCTGTATTAGATCATTTGTGTGTGTGTGTGTGTGTGTGTGTGTGTGTGTGTGTGTGTGTGTGTGTGTGTGTGTGTGTGTGTGTGTGTGTGTGTGTGTGTGTGTGTGTGTGTTGTGTGTGTGTGTGTGTGTGTGTGTGTGTGTGTGTGTGTGTGTGTGTGTGTGTGTGTGTGTGTGTGTGTGTGTGTGTGTGTGTGTGTGTGTGTGTGTGTGTGTGTGTGTGTTGTTTGTGTTGTGTGTGTGTTGTGTGTGTGTGTTGTGTTGTGTTGTTGTGTGTGTGTGTGTGTGTGTGTGTGTGTGTGTGTTGTATGTGTGTGCGTGTGCGTGTGCGCGTGTGTGTGTGTGCTGTGTGTGTGTGTGTGTGTGCGTGTGTGTGTGTGTGTATAAAACACGAATCTCACCTCGTTGTCCGACTCCACCAGAACCTGGTCGTACTCGCTGAGGGCCACCAGGAACATGATGGACGTGACGTTCTCAAAGCAGTGGATCCACTTCCTCCTCTCTGACCTCTGACCCCCCACATCCACCATCCTGAGCAAAGAGTGCCGGTTTAATACGAAAACATACGTGATTGCTTCGTACCAAAACTAATACGACCTCAATTATTATATTCATTATTATTCATTTGTCTACCTCTCTGTTTAATGTTCAATGTTTGCAAAGACTAAGGCAATACAGTAAAGCTGTTTCTGATTCTGATCACATGAATCATTATCATCATCATCATCATCATCTTAGCGCCATCTACTGGTTGCTGACAGAACGTAGACACAAGGTCCACTCCTGGGTTTATCAGGAGACTAGATGAAGATATAAAAGAAACACAAGAAAATACAGTACATTACAAAGTTCATTGAGTTTTACAAAAAATACATAAAAAAAGTGAATAAACACACAAAAAGGATTACTTGATGTGTGTCGAGTAATAAGAAGAACTTATGAATCCATTCAACCTTTGTGCAAAACGGTTAAATAAGCAGATAAGCAAAACGAGGACAAAAGTGTTAACGTTAACATGGGGCAGGTGAGGTGGACTCACCTGAATATGACGCTCTGGAGGTCGAAGGGGTACTCGATGATGCCGGTGGTGGGAACACGGACCCTCAGCACGTCCTGCTGGGTGGGGAGGTAGCAGGGCTGGGCGATGCGGTCCAACGCGTTCATGTAGCTGCACACACACACACACACACACACAGACACACACACACATACACACACACACACACACACACACATACACACACACACACACACACACACACACACACACACACACACACACACACACACACACACACACACACACACACAGCACACACACACACACACACACACCACACACACACACACACACAACACACACACACACACACACACACACACACACACACACACACACACACACACACACACACACACACACACACACACACACACATGTATAATAAAGTACTATTACTATTTTGAGAGACTATTTTGAACTCAATCTAACTTTATTTATGTCGCGCTATTCGCACAAAACTGCAACACAAATGCCTAACAAGGGAATCACTACAACAACTGATCCCATTTACAAATATCTGAATCACAGAGAAACATTTGAGATTTAAACAAAAACAAAACAACTTGATTAGAAGAACGCGGAGCAGATTTTTCCGTACTACTTCGTGGAGTCGGACAGCTGATATTCCCGCCTCCTGTCGTAGCACTCCAGGGTGCCCGGGTCGTTCCATAAGCTCTTGATGGCGTCCAGGTAGGGCTTCTCCAGCGAAAACACCTTCTCCACGTCCACCTCCCGCACGAGGTTGGTGTGGGCCTGCGCAGGGACGCCAGAACAGACGAGACGCAAAGAACCGTTCAGGAGTTTTCCCGGAAAAGAATGTCAAAGAAAGAAAAAAAAGACGAAAGTGAAATCAACTCAGACTGAATGGTACAATCCAATTTCAGTATCCCCAAAGGTGAAAACATTTTTGTGCTGCTGACCCACTTATTAGAGGCGGTTTGTCCTATCAGTAAGTACACTATTTTCAGATATTATAATTTCAGACAAACCTTCGGGCCAGCGTGGGCCTAATATCTATAGCTCAAATCCTGGCGGGCCTGTTATTGTTCCGGAAATAACGGAAACTTATTTGACGGCCCAGATCTAGTTTTAGCGTGGCCTCCTCCGCTAGCGATGCAGAGAGCTGGAGACACGGAGTCTCCGCACCACGCTCATACTTTTACTTTCAGACGCCCAAGACAAATACTCAACATTTAACAAAGCAACGGTGGGATTGAGTCGAGTGAGTATCTGCCGAAAGAACGCTAATAAATCTCAGACGAAGTTCAGAAATGCAGTACAGTATGATATACTGAATAGAACAATACTGTGTTAATCCAAGCCCTGGATTAACACAGTATATCTATCTATCAATGTAATGTACAGACAGCAGGAAGTAACGTCAGCCACTAGAGGCTTTATTATGGTTTCGTCTTACTTCCCTAAATATGGCAAATATTTCCAGTGAAATCTCAAAAAGTTCAAGATTTTCTCTTTGGAGATTGGAGCCACTGAGCAGACCAGGGACGCATTGAAACGGTCACATTGTGATGTGTTTCTTCAGGACGTAATCTGTCCCATGGATGTAACAGTGCAGTGAGTTTTAATAACGCGCGGTTATTAAAGTGATTCATTCAGTTTTCATCAGATTTCCCTCGGCTGTGGAGGAACTCGGCAAAACATTTCTCGAAAAACATCACCTCAAGCTCGAGAGCGTGCAACTGAGTCACTTTCACCGACACCGATTAAAACACGATGAAAAACACTGAAACCAGCCAATCAGAAGACCAGAGGTCCAGAGACACTTCCTGGACACGGGCAACTTACAGGAATGCCGTTTCGGTTTCAAAAGGAAACCTGAAGCTCCGGACGGGGGGGGGGCGTGTCCCGGCTCCCGCTTGAGCAACCTTCCTCCGCTCCACTATGCAAATCAAGGGTTCAGAGGTCGAAGTTCAGGGTGCGCCGAGGGAGGCCGCAGCACATGACCTGACCGACATAAATAAAGAGGGGAGGAGGGAGGAGGCGGAGGAGGAGTGGTTTCCAAATCCTTTTGACCTGTGACCCCATTTTTAGGTCAAAAATCTCTCGGATCCACAACCCAAACTCTTACACTTGGCCCGCATGACAGTCTGGTCTGGGTCGGTGTGTCGCCTTCTTTACCTCCCTGGGTTCCGCTAACTTTATGTGAAGAGGCTGTAGAGAGACAGAGCTCAGGTCACGCGTCGCATTAACTTGCTAGCTCCTCTTACCCTCAACACACGACGACCCAGCAGAAACCACTCAGCACTGATTCAGCTGCAAAGTAAGGTGTGCGGTTAAGTAAGTGTGTGAGTAAGATACGTGCGTGCGCGTGTGTGTGTGTGTGTGTGTGTGTGCGTGTATGTGTGCGTGCGTGTGTGTGCGTGTGCCTCAGAGAGGGGTCAAGCAAGTTTATGTGACTAAAAACACAAGGTCAAGTACACAAGTCGAGGAGACCTGAGTGGATTTGCCAACAAGAGGTTTGCGCAAGTCACTGTGCACTTACTTCACACTGCACAGGGGGGGGGGGGGGGGGGGGGGGGGTGGACACACACACACACACACACACACACACACACACACACACACACACACACTGCCAGAGGGAGGAGGAGGAGGGGGAGGAGGGGGAGAGGTGGAAGGTCTCTGAAATAAAAACACATGAAAGGAACTCAGCAGGAAAAAGAGAAGAGAAGACACACAAGAGAGAGAGGGAGAGATTATTTTTATTATTTATATATTTTTTTATATATATTTTTTTTAAGTTGACTTACTTACCTGTATATATTTAGTTCTTTATAAGTATATTTTAGATACTCATATTTATACATTTGATTGCAATATTGCAGCTTTGTTTACATATTTCTTTGTTATAGAATATCTGCAATTGTACATTTGTAAATCACAAGACAATTGTAAATTAGATTTCTTTTGCTTTTGTTCTTATTTATTTAGTTATTTTTATCTATTTATTTACCACAGAGAGAGAGAGAGAGAGAGAGAGAGAGAGAGGGGGAGAGACAGAGAGACAGAGAGAGAGGAGGAGGCGCGGCTTTCATTCCTCAGCTCTGTCGTCCAGTCAGTCAGTCAGTCTGTCAGTCAGTCAGTCAGCCAGCGGTTCTCCTCCTGGATGGATGTTTCCTTCTTTTCTTTTCTTTTTCTTCTTCTTCCAAAGACTGGATCTGTTGTTCTGCTGCGAGGAGCTCGACATGCTGCCCGTGTGGAGGAGGATCCGTCGGAGGAGGAGATCCACAGGAGGAGGAGATCACTGTAGTCCGCCATATTCTGCCTAAACCACGCCCGGAGGAGCAGAGAGGAGGAGAGTAGAGGAGGAGAGAGTAGAGGAGGAGAGAGGAGAAGAGAGGAGAAGAGAGGAGCCACCAGAAATAAAAACGCGCACCTTTATTCTAGGCGTTATATATATGCGCAACATTTACGCATTTTTTTTCCTCCCCTTTTCCTTGCGGTCCAGACCATAGCTTTGTCAATACAATACAAAACAAACAACAACAAACAACAACAACAACAATGCCATTCCAGACTGGCATGTGGATATATGTCTCTCTTTTTGGAAGAAATGATCTGTTGCTCATAGACTGAGGAAGGAGACGCAGATGACATCAATTTAAGACGCACCAGAGATTGGCACCAAAGTGAGTGACACTATTTCATTGTATTTCATTTCATTTCAACTGTCAAGAGAAAGCAAGTAGAAGCAAAGGAGGAGAGGGGAGGTGGAGGAGGAGGAAGAGGAGGAGGAGAACATTTCTGAAACAATTGATCCATTTGATACAACTGATACTGATACACACTGATACACATCTCCCCACACACACACACACACACACACACACACACACACACACACACACACACACACACACAAACACACCCTCCTAAATCCCTTATAAATAAGGGCGTCCACGCGTGCCACCAGCACCAGTGGGCCTGTGCGTAAAGCTGCGCGTCCTGTGCCGACCAGCAGGTCATTCTCACGGTTTTTTGGTGACAACATCTCAACATCTCGACATCTCGACCCACTGACTAACTATTAGGACGACTGTGTGTGGTGTTTGTTTGTTGTTGTTTTTGTGTTGTTGTTGTTGTCCAGCATGACCCTGGAGTCCATCCTGGCGTGTTGCCTCAGCGAGGAGGCCAAGGAGGCGCGGAGGATCAACGACGAGATCGAGAGGCAGCTGCGCCGCGACAAGAGGGACGCCCGCCGGGAACTCAAACTGCTGCTCCTCGGTAAGAAGCTTCTTTCAGGGTGGGTCAGGGTGTGTGTGTGTGTGTGTGTGTGTGTGCGTGTGTGTGTGCGTGTGTGTGTGTGTGTGTGTGTGTGTGTGTGTGTGTGAGGAGTGGCCATATTATGCACACACATACTTACTTCATTACTGAGTTATTGCATGCAAAAAGCCCCACAAATTGCTCTGACTTGGCTCTGGAGAATGTCTTTTCTTCCTGGGGGTGGCGTGCCATGCATTGCATTCTGGGTGTGTTGAGTTATGACGAGGAGGTTCACTTCAGACAGAGATTGCATGATCAGAAGAACCTACGACTGAGCTATGTAGTCTATTGCAGAGATTGCATGATCAGGAGGACCCTAATGCTCTGCCTGCTGGCCTGGCCTGGCCTGGCCTGGTTTGCACTCTTCTCTTACCGCCTGTTTTGAATAACTGTCTCTGCAACAGCATGTCTAGGAAACACTGGCTCAGGTCAGACCTTGCGGATACCTCTGTGTGTCTTCATAGACCCGCTACCTCTCTGAGCACTAATGATAAGTGACACAAGTGTTATAGCGGTGTCTTTTGAGTCACAGGATAAGGCCAAAGTCTCTGGTGTTTTTATTTGCAGTGATAATCTTGCCTCTAGGAGCACGCAGCCCTTGTCGCGGCTTATTATTATATCGCCTGCAGGGCGGCATAGTTGAGATACCTGAGTAACTGTAATTACACACACACACACACACACACACACACACACACACACACACACACACACACACACACACACACACGTGTACCTTTTGTTACCTGCACAATGGCGCAGGATAGGATGTCCCATTGATGAGGCGATTCCTTTAGAATTGCATTGTAATGTCGGTTCCTTTAAAAATAGCAGAATCAAGTCACATTTAGGTTTAACAGAATGACACTGCATGCATCATGGGAAGGTGAGCAACACCTTGTAAAACAACAACACACTACAACTACAATACAATTCAGTATCTGACAGCAATTGGTAAAAACAAACCACAAACCATTCAAAGTAGGCCTACATTAAAAACCATCACATAACATGTCCAGGAACACACTCAATAGGCCCAAAGTTTTGGTTAGCATAAGAAAAAAACGGATAGTTGTGAATATCTGAAAGCATTGGGACATCGAGAACGTCTTCGTAACGTTCCCTTCTCATTCGTCTTTGAGAGAAGATCAAATCTGTGTCCGTGGCTGCAGGCTTGATGGAACTTCAGCACAAGGCCCCATTTTAGTCTGCTTCACCTCAGCTAACTGACCATAATGGGGTTTAAGAGGACAGCAAACTCAACACAACAATGACCTCATACTTGCTTTGTCTTGGAGTTCTGAA
>PIJE02000899.1:51282-68695 GCA_002895965.2 Coryphaenoides rupestris | reverse complement strand
TGGGGTTCAAAATGAATGAAGGGCTTGTTTCTTTCATGTGTTAAATTAGCAATTTGACGAGCTGGGACTGCAGCTCACATGACGCTGTTCAGCATCGTCTGCTCCCAGTCTGCAGGAAGTGATGTCGGCGTGCTTCCTTCAGACGACAACTATAGGAATATACAACCTGTCCACCCGCGTTAAGCTTCCCAATACACACACACACACACACACACACACACACACACACACACACACACACACACACACACCTTTGTACTCACACCTTGTGATTTGCGGGGCGTTGGCGGGTACCTTAGAGCTATGTGTGTGTGTGTGTGTGTGTGTGTGTGTGTGTGTGTGTGTTGAGACACACACAAACATGCACACACACACACACACACACACACACACACACACACACACACACACACACACACACACACACACACAAAGACACGTTGACACAAGTCGCAGACACACAAAGAAAGAACACGGCCCTCTCAGTTTCTCCTGTTATTTCTGCTTCTGTCTCGCTTATGTTCAAATAAATCAAAGCAATTGAATCATACGGTTTCAAAGGTTGCTCATAAAAAACTTTGTTGCTTTTGTAAAAAAAAAAAAATCCCGTCTTTATGGGAAACACAAGTTGCGTGGTTCCTCACTTAAGGCTTTACAAGAGCCCGGCCCCAACAGCGCCCGGCTTCCTGTGGTCACCTTTTTGTGGTAAAATATTAACTTTTAATTGCTGTTGGGTATTGGAAGGAGCCATCGACACAGCGCCAGACAGCAGCTCGGCGCGCTGGTGTGAAATACTAGCGTGGTCGCGCTGAAGTCGCCGCCTTCAGCAGCCACCGCGGAGACAGACTGGCTACTGGTTCTCTGTAAAAGGTCAAAATCAGATTTATGGGGAAGTTATCAATTGAGAAATGTGATGTTGACCAAATGTAGAAAACGGTACACCGGCCGTATATTCAGGGGGTTCCCGCAGAGCCATAAAGTCTTAAAAGAACTAGAAGACATAGAAGTATGATTTTATGAAATCTTTTTTTCTGACATTGCTTTCAAATCTCAAAATAGTGTCATTGGTAACATCCATTTTTAAAGCAATGCCTGTCACGTTATCGTCACGCAGATCAGGATAGCGGAACCGACCAACCAGCGATGGTTTGCGGCGGGAACGCTCAGAGCAGCTGCGCCGTCCGCTCGCTCGCCAGCGACGGCGCGGGGAAGTGGAAACGCCGTCGCTGTGAAAAAGAGTCACCGAGTTAAACGGCGAGAGAGACATTCGCTTTCTGTGTGTTCCCACACAAAAAAGAAAGTTTTGTCGAGTCTTCTGCTTTCACTTTCACATCCGGGTTCGCAGACGCAGCCATAATAATAATAACCACACTGAAGTCATTGTAAAAGACACAAGGTGCACATGGAAACCTTCTGCGCTGTATGTCCGTACTCCTCGGAGCGCTATCCGTGATTTATTTTACACGGACACGGACACGGACTCGGCTCGAGACAAACCGACGCCTTCTACTGACGGCCCCCCAGGAAGACAGCGAGGCAGAGTTCCTCACTCGCTGTCACTTGCTGTCCGATAAAAGTCTAGACTCGCCGCTCGTGATGAATAAATGAGTAATGTCTGTTCTTTGGCTGACCTCCTCCTCACCCCCTCTGTCTCTCTGTCTCTCTGTCTCTCTGTCTCTCTGTCTGTCTCTCTGTCTCTCTCTGTCTCTCTGTCTGTCTCTCTGTCTCTCTGTCTCTCTCTCTGTCTCTCTGTCTCTCTGTCTCTCTCTCTGTCTCTCTCTCTGTCTCTCTCTCTGTCTCTCTCTCTGTCTCTCTGTCTCTCTCTCTCTCTCTCTGTCTCTCTCTCTCCCCCCCCTCGGTGTCTCCAGGCACGGGGGAGAGCGGGAAGAGTACGTTCATCAAGCAGATGCGGATCATCCACGGGGCGGGCTACTCCGAGGACGACAAGAGGGGCTTCACCAAGCTGGTCTTCCAGAACATCTTCACCTCCATGCAGTCCATGATCCGCGCCATGGAGACGCTGAACATCCCCTACAAGTACGAGCACAACAAGGTAAAAACACACACACGCACACACACACACACACACACACACACACACACACACACACGCAGACACACACGCACGCTGACACGATGGTGTGTGTGTGTGTGTGTGTGTGATCTAAAAGGCTTTTGGGAAGTGTACGTTTAACCTGAAGCGAACGAGACGCTACGAGAGAGAGTGGGCCTCCTCGGAGCGAGCGAGCGAGCGAGTGCGCCTGTTTCCCCAGAGCGCTGTCTTATCTCGTTCGTAGCAAAGCAGCCAGTAATCGTTTCCTGTCCTTTTCCGCACTTCCTGTGCCCCCCTCGACTCCACCCCACCACCACCACCACCAACCACCACCACCACCGCAGCCCCACCTTCCCCCATACACACACACCACACCACGCACACACACACACACACACACACCGGCCCATCCCTTCCCTAACAGCGACGGCGTGTATGTGTGTGTGTGGGTGTGTGCAGTGTGAAGTAAGTGCACAGTACTGGGATCTTAATAGGCCACACTGACACTGGTATATGCTATGATTGTGTTATTGGACATTAATTGCAGCTCTGTGCAAATTAAGATTGGGAGTTGGGATTGATGGGATTGATTGACTGACTGATACATATCTGGACAAAAATCGAAAATTGAAGTGTAATACAACTGTGATGATAATAATAATAATAATGGTAAGAGGACATATTAAGAATATTGCACATAATGTTGATTGGAGATGAGAGGAGAGGTAGTATTGCAGTTAATATTTAGAGATAACATATTAACATAATATTAATATAATAATATAGCACATGATATTGAGAGTATTGCACATGATAGTAATATTAACATTGCACATAATACTGAGAAAAATGCACATTCTCTGTTTGGTCCAGTAGTCCATGCAGAAAGAGAAATCGTGTGTTCAACTGTATTCCAACCACAGACTTGGTTCCTCATAAAAGAACTCTGAGTCTCACTTCATGCATTTTAAAGGCGACATCCGGGCCTGTTACTCCACCTAGAACACTATTCGGAGGCCCCAGACTATTCAACGTCATCCAGGAAGTCATACAATACGTCTGAACAAACTCCAAAGGGATTTGACCTGTCAGAGAACGGCTCAGGTCCTGGGTCCTGGGAGCGAGCTAAAACGCAGGTGTATGGGAAACGTTTGTCATATATCATTTATCTATTTAAGAGCTTGTCATGGCTTGGAGAACAGAGGCCCACTACACTGTTTGTTATATGACAAGACAAATATGGTCTATGGAGAGTGCAGTGAAAGATCAATGATATATACTGTGTATATTTTTTTGTGCCCAAAAGTGTCGTGACTATTATGACATATTGCTTTCAGGTTAGATTACGAATGTAGTTTGAATCCAGTCTGACTTAAAAAGGAGTTGGAATCGAGGCCAGCGGTGATGGGAGCCCAGCGGAGCCCAATTAGCTGTGAAATGGGGCCATAGGGTCAGTCAGTTTGAAATCACTATTATTATTATTCTATGTCTGCCATTCTCTCCTTTATTTTTTTATATTTGTGGTTATTTTACAAGGGTATTTTAATTGGAAACATGTAAAAGTATAAAATCCAACCTTATAGCCTATAATTATAGCCTAGATACATGTACAGCATTCATACATCAGGCTAGTCAATGAGACAATTAAGGATTTATTTTATTGATATTATATTTATTGATATTTATTATATATATATATTTATATATAAATATAAATATATATTTATATTTATATTTATATTTAATTAGATAAGATAAGATACAAAGGATAAGATAGATAGATAGAAAGTATTAAAGAAATGCCACAAAATCTATATTGCCCATATCTCAGATACTGTACACATAAGGGTGATAATAAAGTGTCCTCATAGACAACTAAATAATAATAATAATAATAATAAAAGAGATGCGTATTTACTTTTACTTTGAAGGACACACGTCTCCCGCCCCTCTATTTCCTGTTAGACACCACGTGATCCAGGGCCACACCCCGGTTCCATGGAAGCGTCGCTAAGGTCATGCCCCGCCCCCCACCCTACTTCCTGCATAATGAAAAAAATAAATAGTACAAATACTCTCAAATACTCTCTATCATGTGCTATATTATTATTATTGTTATTATTATTATTATTATTATTATTATTATTATTATTATTATTATTATTATCATATTATCTCTAAATATTACCTGTAATACTGCCTCTCATCTCCTCTCATCATCATGTCCATTACCTCTCCTACATTACCTTTCAACATTATGTGTAATATTCTTAATATTCTTTCTATCATGTGCAATACGTCCCCCTAACCATTATTATTATCACAGTATTACACTTCAATTATGACAAATTGTTTTCACCATCTGAATACCTTATCTTGCCTATATATTTGTATATTTTGACATTGTACATTTGTAAATCTGTTATTTTATTTGTATTATTCTGTTGATTTCCATAGTGTTTTATTGTACTGTATTGTTATGCAACCTGGATTAATAAAGTTCTATCTTATTGTATCATATCTTATCCACGGCCGCGCCCTGCTCGCTAAGGCCCCGCCCCCTCCCCTCTCCTCTGTTTCCCCGTTGGACACGACGCGATCCAAGGCCACGCCCTGCTCGCTAAGGCCCCGCCCCCTCCCCGTCTCCCCTGTTTCCCCGTTGGAAGGCCACGCCCTGCTCTCTAAGGCCCCGCCCCCTCCCCTCTCCCCTGTTTCCCCGTTGGACACGACGCGATCCAAGGCCACGCCCTGCTCTCTAAGGCCCCGCCCCTCTCCCCTGTTTCCCCGTTGGACACGACGTTGATCCAAGGCCACGCCCTGCTCGCTAATGCCCCGCCCCCTCCCCTGTTTCCCCGTTGGACACGACGTTGATCCAAGGCCACGCCCTGCTCGCTCGGTTGCTACGGAAGCGTCGCTAGGGTACCGCCCCCCCTGTCCCCTACGCCCCGCCCACTCCCACGCCCCCCCCTGACAGGACCGGACCGGGAGCGTCGGAAGCCTCGCTGCTGTTGCCATGACTTCCGCGCACATTAGCACACATCTACACACATTTGTACACATTTATTGGCTTTTGACTTGATTGCTGCGCCTTCTTGCTGCGCTCTGTGGACACCAGACGAGACCAAAGCGACATTAACCCTCAGCATGAGAGCTAGTAGCCGATGTTAGCTCCTCCCCCCCCCCACCACCACCACCCACCCACCCACTGGGCTGCAACTCCACCTACTGGTGACTGGTGAGAACCTCCCTCCTTTATCATCTATTTTATTATGAGGATTGATTGTGAGTTGAAGAGGCTTCTAGTGGTTTTTTTTGGTGTGTGTGTGTGTGGATATTTTCCCCTAGTGGGTGTGTTTTGTTTGTGTGTGTGTGTGTGTGTGACTAATTGCTTGTGACAGTAAGGGATTGCTGCTCCTAATTGGCTTAATTGGCTTAATTGGATTTCCGCCTCGCCTGGTTGTCCTGGGGTTTTGGTTTAATCTGGCCCCTGCTGCCAAGCACCTTACAGTATGCAAGGTGTGCCCATTGTAGGGACTTTGTTTTTGCAGACACTTTTTTTTGCGACACATACTGTATGTGGTGTGTGTGTTTGACTAAGAGGATTCAAATTCATCATTCATCAAGTCAGGGTGTTTTATTTATCAGCTGTTCTATAAAATGTAGGAATGGGGAATATAGCCTATGAATCCAGAAGCATTGCATATTCAGTGTTATAAATGTACAAGTAAGTAATGCACAAGTGAGTAGTAGTAGAAATATGGCATAATGGCATGGAATAGCAGAAATATATATTTGACAACGGTTTAACTTTGACATATTCTATTCCTGCTGATTGATACGATATGATTGTTAGTCGTGCTGATTGGGTTGGGTTTCACTCTGTATGTTTAATTAGTGTGGCTGCAGCCTTCCTAGGCAGACATGGGCAAACTGCAGAGCAAGTTCAGAAAGCGGTCGCAACTCTACAGGTAAAAATACTTCAATAGGCCTCATGTTTACCTTGACTTATAGAGCTGTGTGTGTGTGTGTGTGTGTGTGTGTCTTACTGTGACTGTTTTCTTGTGCAGGGCGTCGCAGAAGGGCGCAGCGGAAAACGTGAACGACAGTCAAATCTTACAGTATGAACTTGCTCATCAGGGCTCCATCAACACCGTCACAAATCTCAGCCCAGATCTGTGTGTCTCCGGAGGGAGTGACCAGGTAACACAACGAATGACTTGATAGTCGGTACTACAAAATAAGGGCGCCTATCTATGCGACCACCAGATGTGCTGTAGTGACAATATTGCCGTCACTACGTAGATGTATGGCAGTGTGTGTGTGCGTGCGCATAATCGTAGGTGATGAAGTGCATGTACTTTTCCACCACACACCGGCGACAGTAGCTCAGGAGGTAGAGTGGTTGCCTGCCAACCGGAAGGTTGCTGGTTTGATCCCCGGGCTCCTCCCCCTCCTAGCTAAGTGTGGAGGTGTCCCTGAGCAAGACACCACCTAACCCTACCTGCTCCTGACGTGTTGGTTGTTACCTTGCATGGTTGGCACCGCCGTCGGTGTATGAATGGGTGAATGTGAGGCAATACTGTAAAGTGGTACTTTTCACTCCTTCAGGCCGTGGTCGTGTACGACTGGAAACAAGGACGGATTTGTCAGTCGTTCCAGGGTCACACCCGAGAGGTTACCAAGGTAACTCGTGATATAGCTATAGCAGTACTTGTATAGCCGCACATGTCAACACATTTTGTACGTCAATCATGGCATTCATTTTAACACACGCAGTCATTGCTATTGAACATATGAATTTGAACTAATCTGAACCCTTCTCCTCTCTTCCTCGTCTCCTCTTCTTTCTTCCTCGTCTCCTCTCCAGGTGCAGTGCTATTCGGGCAGCACCTGGATCTTTAGTGCATCCCGGGACAAGAGTGTGTTGATGTGGGATCTGGACCAGGGGGACGAACCCATCCAGGAATTCTGTGGTCATGAGTTGGTGGTCAATGGGCTTGCCGTCAGCCCTGGTACGACACGCACCCAAACATCATATTGTAATCTATAGTATAAGTATGTATTTACATTACAAAGGGCCAGCAGTAAATTGCCAAATGTAATGTCATGCAAAAACCCATGTGGTTATTGGAAAATCATTAGTATTTTATTGTGGAAATCATTAAACTGTCACACATACACACCTATTTATCACACACACACACATACGCACACACACTCTATAAAAGTAGGTTCTCCTGCTCATGCAATCTCTGCAAGACACAATAAAAGAGTTTTTGCATTTAAAAGTAGGCTTTGACAGACAAAGCAAAAACAGGTTACTCAGAAGACAATACAACAACAGAAAGCAGAACAAGGCCAAACAAAAGCAAGACAGGATCATGGTAATTAAGATAATGTTGGACCAAGAAGATGATAAAAAAACAATAAAAACATGAAATAAATAAATACATAAAACAATAGATAAAAACAGACATCACATAAAAGCAAGTCTGCAAAATGGGTTTTAAGAAGAGATTTAAAAGAAGTCACTGATTCCGAAGCCTTATCGTCCCAAAGTCGAGGCCAGATAATTCTTATACTGTATGGCAAAAACGGCTGACTAACCTGTGGCCCTGCTGTGGGTGCGTTGTGTCTCCGTGCAGAAGGGCGGAAGCTGTGCAGTGGTTCCCGTGACAACTGGATGTGTCTGTGGGACATTGAATCGGGCCAGTGTGAACACAGGCTCAACATCTCCAGAAATCTGGTGAGAAAACGCTGTGATGTAACCCATGTCTTTCAACAGACAGACAAAGAACAAAATCAAATACAACCAAAACGTTTTAATATTACTGTTTTTTTTTTTTATCAGGTGACTCATGTATGTTGGGTACCACGAAGCTCGTCAGTAGTTCAGAGTTCAGAGGACAAAACTATCCGGTACCGTAAGAATGAATTAGTATCTCAGTATATTACGATGTGATTCATGAAACTCATCCCAAAATCCCAATTACATCCTCAAAGGACTTTACAGGCCCACATAAGATGCATTCTTACTTTATAAAACTATTAGAACCTCTCAGCACTCAAAAGGCTAGTGGCAATAGCAATGAATGAGTGCTTGAAACTTTCAACAAATGTACTTTATTATAAGTCGTCGCTGTTTCTGCAGGGTTTGGGACAGCCGGAGTTGGCAGGTGACCAACACGTTCCCCGCCAAGCAGTACATCCAGACCCACTGTGACGTCTGCCCCAACGGCAACTACCTGGTGTCCAGCAGCAACGGCTTCGCGGGCCAAGGGTGTGAGGCCACGGTGAGGGAAACTCACCCCAGATGGGTCCCTGATGTGCTTTGTTGATGCTTGTTTCCGTGGGGCCGGCTGCGGTTGCCCCACGGATCTGCCGACCGCCAACTGTGCCAACCGCCGGATAACTTTTGGACCACAGGCATTTTCTCTCCCTCTCTCCCTCAAGCGTTTGCACGATTTCCCGCCGTCTGTCTATGCTTTCTATGACCAATTGTAGGCATGTGGGTAAGGGTGGATCAACCCCCCCCCGTTTGAACCTCTCTTCAAAACAAGCTTTTTGTTATCTGGACGCAAGCGTGCGCCGTCGGAGCACTTTGCTCCGTGTTCGGTCCGCGAGTGTGAAGCGATGAGCTGACATACAGTATGTTCCAGCAATGATGCAAGCTACCACCTAGCTTCATTGCTAGCACCTATGAGGAATGCAGAATACTGAAGGATGCTTGACAAACACGGCAAGAAAAGCTTCATGGTCATGTCCAGGCATTCTGTGAATCCTAAACAGTGGTTTGACTATCGTGGCGCCGTTGTCATTAGCCCTCCTGTTATGTTAATTTTTTTTAGGTACAGCACAAAATGTTCCGCGGTCAATGTGACCCCCGGTTGGATGATTAAACATGCACCATGTTTAATCATCCAAAATTTGTCAGAACCCCAAAACACCCTAATAAACATTGTTTGTACCTCATTACTAACACCATTACTCACAATTCACCCAATATTTAGTGCAATGGTGTCACCTTCATTCACAGATGGTTCCATTAGGATAATGGAATAATTTTATTTATATTGGAAAAAGCTAGATACATACATAACATGTCATTTATTTTTACATTTTTAGGGATTGATTCATTATTATGAGTGTGTGTACGGCGGTCCGTCTCTCTTCTCCTAGCTGTGGGACCTGCGTCAGCCTGGCTGTAAGGTGGTGGAGTACAGGGGCCACGTGGAGACCACCGCCTGCTGCGTGTTCCTGCCCACCGCCCACCCGGGCGTCTCCCGGGTGGCGACGTCCTCCCACGACGGCTCCCTCAGAATCTGGGATCAGAACACTGCGGGTAAATGGACACACACACATGGACACAGTTGCGATGTCTCGCTGCCTTTAACCTCGGTCTCTGTGGCGCTGTTGTGGTTGCTCCTCCAGCCTGTTTGGGGACTCTGACTCTGGACGGCGCGGGCCCCCTGGTGTCCCTGGCCCCCAGCGACCCCAGCAGTCTCCTGTGCGCCAGCTTCAACGCCGGACTCCACGTCATTCAGGTGGACGAGGGTTCGGGTGCGGATCCGGGTCCGGGTCCCACCGGCTCGGCATTGGACATAAAAGTAGTGGCGCGCTTTTAGTGCAAACCTTCAGCCGTATCGTTTAAAGATGGAGTGACTGGTGGCAACTCTGGGGAGGAAAGTTTGAGCGTGACGGCCGTTTTTGTTGTGCTCCAGTGTTGGTTAGCAGATGCTGAACTCTTTGCTGCCAATTTCAAATGCCGTGAGTCAGCAATTTGCTTTCATAATCTAAAATGACAGCGGGGAGGTGAACTTTGGTGCTTCAGGATTGGAGTGGCGCCAATCAATAATATTTATGTGATGTCGCCACAAAAGCAATGGTGTGGTAACAAGCAATGTCATGACTAGCATGTAGCCCCCGGTTCATTACAGATGTGTAATCCGTAGTCCCATCACCACGCATAGAAACGTACAAATCACCCAGACGTTTGTACAGGTTCAAATATGGGGTATTGGTGAATCTCAGAAATATTCTTCTTGTTCGTGTTTAATGAAGAGGATGAAAAAGCAATCAGTCAGCATATCGGAGGTTTGACTGGAATCAACCTGACCGGGAAAAATATCTCCGTGACTCCACCCCTCGTACAGGAATCGTGTAATTCCCTCCAGAAGTTCGGTCAGAGTATTGTCGAACGTCTGGATCCGAGATTAGTCTAGGAAGGACCAGAGCTGACCGGAGGTTGGCTGACGCTACATGGCATGGCGCCCTCTCCTCGTCCTATCACCACTGACTAGTATAGTTACCGTACACATTGTGAAGACGTCTGCGTAGCATTCTACACGATAGAAGTAGTAAAGTAAGCTACTCTCAACTTGGATCCTTTGAAATATGCCTGCCGAGAACTGTGGAAGCACTACTAGCCATCTGAATGTGGTTCTGTGTTCTGTTAGAAGGATCTCAACTTCTTAACAAATATACCTTCGTTATAATTTACTCCCTAATGTGCATTAGGAGTACATTTGTCATTTGAGTGATTTATTTATGGATGTTCACACAATTGTGTGAATATACGGCAGAGGGCATCAATTAGCTCTGTATGTACTGACCTTTTTAGGGTTATGTTTAAATGTTATGTTTAAAATAGCCAATGTGCAATGATAATCACAAGAGATCTATATTACTAACAAGTAGGGTGTACTAGTTCATTGTATGTATAGTCCATTGGAAAAATAAGATTATTTTTCTACAATATCATCTTGCTCAGGAAATGTGTCATTGTTACTAATCAGCATTTGATACGAGAAATAAACATTTGTATGATTTTTCAAACGTATTTCCTCCACGTCCCGGTGTTTTATCTGCAGTTCTTTGCCGCTTTCTAAATATCCGACTGTGGGTGTTCCCCTGAGCGAGTCGAGTCAGACTTGAAAAAAACAACGTGAACAACAACAGCGAGGAACTCAGTGGTGATAAAGTTTAATTCATTCACATCTGGATCTCATTTTCACTGTACTGGACAACCTTGTTTTCCAAAACATTCCTCTCAGAAGTAGATTCAGACACACAAACGCATCTAGGAGACGACAGGCAGATCTGTTTGTTTGGTGCTCTCGTCAATAATTAAAAAGGACCGAAAAATACATTCAGAATGTTGACTGAATGACCACGACACGCGACAAAACGTAATCATGCATACACTCAAAAGGCAAAAAAAACTTTAAAACAAAATAATCCAGAAAATAAAGCTTCATGGAAAAACAGATTGACTTCAGAAACAAGTTCACATGATTCTACTCATTTGACAGGATTCTTTTCACACCCAACGTTATTGCTTATAGGAACTCGGCTTGCCGTTTCGAAGCATCTTGTTGGAATATCTACTTCCGGCGGCGCCATTTATCTCAAGGGGCCGTTTCATTATCCACATTTGAACCTCTCAGCGTCACCCGGCGTGTAATGTTCTCAAGAGAAGGTGCTCTCGTGACGAGCTGAAGTGCAGAGGTCGTGAATCAATCGTGTCCCAGGAAACGCTGTGCACCGGGCCACACATATACTGTACAGGCCTAAGTACCCATTTCAAGTCTACTCTGCCAACAGCGGAATTGTTTATTATGCAATGCTAAGCTATGCTAGGCAGTATTGGTCTGGACACGAACCTAAGATTCGTATAACTTATTAAATAAAGAAAACAGATCGACTAACACAGCGTACAACACAACACACTTTCAACACCCGATCGAACTTCCTCAACCGGTTTAACCTCAGCGCCGACATCGTCCGGTTTCTGCATCTCTCGCTGGAAAATAAGTCAATATAATATATATATATATATATATATATATCTATCTAACATGTTCTAAAAGTTGACAAAATATTTCTTACATATCTGAACACAGCGCTAGGGTCAGACGAGTATCTAAAACAATATGCAGACAACACCATCAACACGAGTAAATAGTTATTGTAAAATTATTTTAAATAGTGCAATGGGAGAACTAGGTCATTACAAAGAGCACAACAGGAGGTATTGTAAGAAGAACCAAATCACACCACAAAAAAAAAAACAATTCCATAAAAAAACTACAGTACTGTGAAGATGGAAGCAAAAACAATAGAAAAGTAAACTAAAAGGCAAACATGATGAACAACCAAAAATAAATCGCAGTGGCAGGTGTTCTCCCACAACGGTGTTCCTCAAGCAGGTTAAACTATTACGCAGATAAATTATAAAAATCCATAGGCTGTGTTTTTGTTTTGACACACATTTTAAAGCTAATCCAATACCCGACATTCGAGTCCAGGAATGATTCAATGAACTTATTTAACGACACTTAGGCAGGAAAAATAGAAACTTAATTCCACATCAAATATTATCTGAACCCTTTACTGCATGATGGAATTCAAACGGATAAATCACTGACTCAATATCGATCCACCTTGTCATTATAACTATTATAATAGCTCAAACTACGAGGTCAACACAAATGGTATTAAATAGTCGTAGAAAGACAGTTGGACACTAGCAACACAAAGGCCATGCGAGTCTTTCAGGACACTAAATGTAGGCTTGGTTGACAAATGTGTGTGTGACGGCAACACCAATAAGCACGACCGCTTGAACATTGGCGACCCCGCGGTCAACCGTCCCGTTCTGTGACACATACTTTCCTCCTGAATTGCTGCTGCATTCTCAGGATATTAAAGTCCAGAAGACATTTGTATCCAATTGTAATTTCTAATTTCATATTACGGTTATATATATATATATATATGTCCCTGAGATAGTGTTGCCTTGTGTCAGTTCCAGTGCTTATCCCAGTTCACAGCGTACGTACACACACACACACACACAATCGCAAAAGTTACCCGGACATCGTGCAGCCGAATGCACGCGTAGTAACCTCCGCGAGAGCTCGTACAAAAGACACACCGATAAATGCGATAAGAAAAAGGGAGGTCCTGCCGTTGCCATGGAAACTAATGTCATTAAAACAGTTAAAATGGAACCCAGACGTAAATAATAAAATCGACTTTGAGGGCTCGATGTAAGTGCCAAGAAAGTGTTTGATAACCACACACTTTCCAAAAGGGAAAGACAAGGTTGATTAAAAACATTCAGAACCTACGGGACGGTCACGAACCAACTTCATATAATCGGACTCATTCGTTCTTATAAACCTGGATCTGTTCCCAAGTGTTGACAATGCATACCTACCAGGTTTGGGGAGTTTTCACTGAATCAATACTGTTGTAAAAATCTATTTCAGAAGGAAAATGTGTCGTCGTGAATACCTGGTATGACAGAGGGGCCAAATACCTTTTACAAATATTTCTTTCAAATACTTAATTATACACAGAGCGCCGGGTGTAAATAAACTGAAAGCTATACCTATGTTTCACATTTACTCAACTATCGTTTGTCATCGGTTCAAAATGCAGATTCAACAAGACATGTCATCGTCACACCACCACCACCACGCTGTTGCGGACAAATGTGCCCGAGGAAACTATTAACCTACCACACCAAAATACACCCCTCGCCGGCCCCAGATCGCCAACACTCCTCCTAATTATCTGCGGAGCGCTCCATGCTGTCCATGACGCGGCACAGCCGGATGTTGAGCAGCCTGACCTGCGTGTCCAGCTGGTCGATCTTCTCCTCCAGCGAGGCCGCCGCCGCCCCGCCGCCTCCGCGGCGCCAGAACGAGCCCACCGGCCCCGTCATGAAGTACACGGCCATGACGAAGCACAGCGGAAGCACGGCGCGCTCGGCGTCGCCCTCGAACTTCTGCAGGATGTAGAGGCAGGCCATGGCGAAGAGGAAGACGCGCACGGCCCAGAAGAAGCGGCCGAACACCGAGTGCAGCAGGTAGAAGAGGCCGCTCAGGACCAGCGAGAGGCACCAGTAGGCCAGCAGCACGGCGGCCACCAGCAGGAGGGCGCGCGCCGGCGAGTTGGTCAGCGACGTGGGGCTGAAGTAGTGGCTCAGGTTGGAGGCTGGGGGGGGCGGGAGGGAGAGGAACGTTGATTCGTATTGCAACAACATGCTCCCTTCAGACACAAGGCCCCTATTTCACCACAAATGTACCTTTTAATAAACATCTACATCTGCATATTTAATCTGGACACAAACGAACCCACTGGGGTTGATCCCAGAGTCCACTGGGTAGGTTGATCCAAATGGCTAATCACGATCACACCTGGTGGTTTAATAGAGGCCCTTTAACAAAAAAGAGCAATTAAACAATATAAACTTACAATCAATACCCATGACATCCAGCAGATCAGTCCAGATCTTCCAGATAGAGTCGACAAAGGAGTCCACACCATGGACGAATCGCTCTGTCGTCTTGGAGAAGAACTGAAGTAAGACAAATGTCATTAAATACATTACTAGTGCATTACTAGTGATCGATTGTGTGTGTGAGGCAACACGGCTTTGTTCCTCATTAGGAACCAAGCTGTGTTGCGTGCAGTTCGGAGCGCAAACAAACACGTTTAGCCAATTACACCATTAAACCTCTGGTGTAATAGCGCACGTTCAACATTATGAGGAACAGTTTGACAGCTGGTTTCGCGGGATGTCAAGCTGAACTTCAAAATGGCAACCACTGGCGCTGTGTGTTCCCCATTCGTCCACTGGACACCCCGCGTGCCGCTTAGACAGGAAATAAATAGAAACTTAATTCCACATCCAAGATTATCTGAACCCTTTACTACATGACGATGGAATTCAAACGGATAATCACTGACTCAATATCGATCCACCTTGTCATTATATCTTTATTATAAACAGCTTAAATTACGAGGTCAACAACAATGGTCATTCAATACAATGCATGCATTACTAGTGCTTGTGGGCGGGGCAATATAAGATAAGATAAGATAGAACTGGAAGATAAGATAAGATAGAACTAGAAAAGGACATTCTTGTGCCAGAGGTTGCATAGCAATAGAATAAAAACAGAGAAATAAACAGTATAATAAAAAAATTATATAACAGATTTACAAAAAAAATATATAGGTAAATAAGATATTCAAACAATTTGGCAATAATTGAAGTGTAATAAAAGGGCAATAATAATAATACTAATAATAATATAGTTTTGTTCCTCATTAGTAATCTATATTGAGTGCAGTTGATCAACAGCCAATGAGAGCACAACACCTCTAGTGTAACAGCCAGGGGCGGCGCAGGGATTTGGGGCCCCGTGAAAAGAACCCATATAGGGGCCCCACCTCGGCCAATCGGGGGAAAAACCCCTCATTTTAACATAATTTAGACCATGATTATGTATATATGGACGAATATAATACTGTGATACTTTTACTATGTGGTTAAATGAGGTTTGCATGGAGTATCATACGTCCTCTTAGCATTATTATTATTATCATCACAGTTGTATTATACTTCAATTATTGCCTGACTGAGTACCTTATCTTTCCTATATCTTTGTATATTTCACCTATATTTTTATTCTACTAGGACTGTACATTTGTAAATCTGTTATTTTATTTTCATTATTCTACTGTTTGTTCTTTTCTATTGTTTTATTCTATTGCTTATTATTTTTGACAATTCTCACAAATCTATCAACTAATTTATTTGGCCAATTTGACTGTAGTTGTGTGACTTTAAAAATCTATATAAATAAAAACAAACTTTTAAATTCATTCATTTTTTTTTTTGCGGGGCCCCCCCTCCTCCTCCTCCTACTCCAGCACCAGCACCTCGACCTCCACTTGGGGGCCCCCTGGGTGGTCAGGTGCCCCTCAGCCCACCTTGTAGAGGCCCCGGATGTTGTCCTCTCCGAACACGGAGCTCAGGGTCTGGTAGACGCCGCTGGCCGCCCGCCGGAAGCTGTTCTGTCCGCCGGAGTCCCTCCTGCTCCGCGCCGCCTCCGCCACAGAGCCGCAGAACAACGACAACGACAACAGCGACAACAACACCGACACCGACACGGACGTCTTGAAGCCCCTCATGCTGCACAGCGACAGGGATTATATTTAGAAATTGAATGAAATTAAATTAATTAAATGGATGGACGGACAGATGGGAGAGGAGCTGCCGAGGAGGAAGCGGACTGGATGTGACGCGAGCGGAACGGAGATCTACTTCTCTTCCTCTTATTCTTCGGAGGTGCTGCTCGTTGTCTACTACGCCCCCTGCCGGCACTACTGCGCCTCCTACACATGTACTCTTTGTAAGTCACTTTGGATAAAAGCGTCTGCCAAATGCCCTAAATGTAAATGTAAATTTAAATGTTAATGTAAATGTAAGAAGATACCTTGAGAGGAGAGAGGGAGAGAGGGAGGGAGAGGGATCCCTCCTTCCAGGGACGGTTAGCTTTCATTAGCATCACTTCACAGACCGCATACCATTTTATTGACCGCCCTCCTGGCCCGCGTGGCATTGGCTGACGCGGCCCTCAGCGGGCTCCCGGAGGCTGGCCGGACATCGTAGGCCCCGGGGCCCGGACCCTCTGAGAGCCGCTCCTCAAAGCGCTTGGTGCGGCTCTGAAGACTCTGACCGCCCTGGATCTTGGGCTGCAGTGCAGGGAAAGGAAAGTCACACACAAAGAGAGTGTCTTCCCTGTTTACTAATTCACTTCATCGCAGTCCAGCGTCGGTATTGTGCGTTCTGTCTGTATTGCTCTACTGTGTACTACTACTGTGACCATGCTGTCATGTATTATTCATTCAATAGTCAACCGAACGCCTGAGACGTACACAAAGCCACGAGCGAAGTGACAGCCTGAGCCTACCTTAAACTGAGAGCAGTCATACTGTGCAGGTCCTGGAAAGTGCACGCTGTCACTGGACACGTTGAAGACCGAGCCTCTGTCGGCCCCAGAGAGGAACGGGGCGAAGCCATCTGGAGAGCATTGGTGTAGTCAAGTAAGACAAGATAAGATAAGATTAGAACTTTATTGATCCCGAAGGAAATTCTTGTGCCAGGTTGCATAGCAATAGAATAAAACAATAAAGAAATAAACAATAGAATAATACAAATGAAGAAATACAAATAAAGAAATTGCAATAGTTAAGTTGCAAAGTGCAACATAAACTTCAAATAACCCTACATTTCATCTGCAACCCCACCCCCCCCATGCATGAGCAAATCCTACCTGATTTTGCATGCTTGTTGGGGATGACGTCATATGACCCTGGTCCCACCTGGGCAGGTGTGCTGCTGCCCAAGGTGGAGCAGGTCACTCTAGGAGCACGGCCGTACATGGTACAAGTTCATTGATTAATGCATCCAGCATTTCTGAAGATAATCTACATGATTCCAAGGTTTTCCAGACCAATTCATTCCTCCTGTCCTGTCTTCCTGGGCGCTGTGTGTGTGTG
>PIJE02000899.1:5000-29292 GCA_002895965.2 Coryphaenoides rupestris | reverse complement strand
CATTCAGTATTTCAGTGGGAAAAAACGAATCATCATAATCCAGAATAAAATCCAGAATGAAAGCGCTATGGGCGGCGTGTAGACTGGCACTGTGTGTTTGAAGGCGTTGGTGAACTCGGCCGGTGTTAGCGTTTCAACGCCTGCACCGACACCAAAGGAGCAAAATCTGCATCGAGGTGAATACGTTATGCGGCAGGAAATCACAGGGAAATTGCTCCGGGGAATACCGACTCTATTACAGAATGCGGCGCTTGCTGTATATACGGTTAATGTTCAGTATTTATCCCCTGCCTGCCCACCGAGCCGTGTGCTGCGATATCGCCGGGCGGTCTTGTCAGACAACCGAATGGAAGACGTCACGATGCCGATGTCATAATGAAGCTCCTAGCCGTCGGTGTTATAATTAGGACTTTACATCGGCCAGGCTTGAAACAAATGCATAAATACACGGCATTTGATGGACGCTTTTTTGACATTATATATTATTCTTATATGCTCTCGCTGCTCGTGCTTGCATTCTTGGCGTGGCCCTTGTGGCAGTCCGACCCCTGACCCCTGACCCCCCTGACCCCCCCGGAAGGGTTACTGCCATGCTCTACCCGCTGTGGTTAGATGGGGACACACTTCTAGCGCTAACCTCCGAAAGTTAACCGGCGAACCGAAACCGAATTCCAGAGTCGGGGGGGGTGAGCGAGGATGGACGAGCGCCGTGGCGTACAGCAGTCAGCCGCTGTCCGCCGTTGGTCCCCTGACATGCATACCCGATGGCCTCGCAAATCAAATGAAAGGAAAAATCGGTTGCTTGACAACGACGCCGGGGGCCACAGGGGATCCCACGAGGAGTCGGATTGAAAAACCCAGCAGGGACCTCCCCCCCCCGCCCCCCCTCCCCCCGATGTACAGATGCAGGAACAGAACAATCCAGTTGAAATACGACACACACTGTTCTACACCATCCATCCATCCATCCATCCAGCAACGGGTAATCAGTCCGGATGACGAACGCTGAGCCCCTTAATGGGCGAGAGAGGTCCGTCTCTCTCAGCCCCTCACTCGACGGTGCGATCAGCGGAAAAACAACGCGCTTCCGCGGAGCTAAGCTAGCGCCGAGGATCAAACGTCAGCGGGCAACGCCGGCGCATTAACGCGATCCAAACGTAGCCGACGCCTTTCCCGCCTCGCACGCAAACTGACTGAGATGGACCGGCTACAGGCGCCGTTTCATTTGTGCGCCGTGTTATTAATTTGCGGCAAAGCGGTCGGCCGGTCGTGGAAGCGGCGCGGCGCGGAAATTGTATTTATTATACGCCGCCCCTTCGGACCGAAAGGCCGCTCGGAGTGCGGAGATGAAGGAATGAAAGAAAAGGTTTGAAAGTGAGAGAGAAATAATGTCTTCAGAAGCAGAGCTCTCTGGGCTACAGCCTCGGTGGGGGGGTGGGATCCAAGGAGACATATTTCACACAGAAGTGACTAATTTGACGACGAGAGAGTCAGTGTTTAGTGTTCTAAACATCTTTTTAAATCTGTCTTTTAATCTTGATCATTTATCTAATGAGTGCTGATGCCCATTGGAACATAGCTGGGCACAATTCTGTGTCCTCTTCATGTACATTCATTCATTCATTCATTCATTCATTCATTCATTCATTCAGTCACCTTGTTTATTTTGCGTTATGTAGACAAAATGACAGAATGTCAACAGAATCCTAATGCACACTCCCTATACTCTTATAACATTTGTGAACAGGTTTAAACACAATATTTGTCGTGTTGGTAATCAATAACCAACCTACAAGGTGCCCAACGCCTGCCTCCTCCATCATGACATATCTTATCTGAATGAACTGTCAGTTGCTTTCTATATCCCTCTTCCTGATCTCTCTCTCTCTGTCTCTTTCAGACTCTCTCTCTCTCTCTCTGTCTCTTTCAGACTCTCTCTCTCTGTCTCTTTCAGACTCTCTCTCTATGTCTCTTTCAGACTCTCTCTCTCTCTCTATGTCTCTTTCAGACTCTCTCTCTCTCTATGTCTCTTTCAGACTCTATCTCTCTCTCTCTATGTCTCTTTCAGACTCTCTCTCTCTCTCTCTCTGTCTCTTTCAGACTCTCTCTCTATGTCTCTCTCTCTCTATGTCTCTTTCAGACTCTCTCTCTCTCTCTCTCTGTCTCTTTCAGACTCTCTCTCTCTCTCTATGTCTCTTTCAGACTCTCTCTCTCTCTCTCTATGTCTCTTTCAGACTCTCTCTCTCTCTCTATGTCTCTTTCAGACTCTCTCTCTATGTCTCTTTCAGACTCTCTCTCTCTATGTCTCTTTCAGACTCTCTCTCTCTCTCTATGTCTCTTTCAGACACTTGCCTCCTTTGCTTCCCGTCTTGTCTGTCTCTCCCTTGTCTCCCTCCACTTGCCTCTCTGTCTCTCTTTGCCTGTATGTGTGTGTCTCTCTCTCTGTATCTCTGATAATTCCCCTGACAATTCCCCTCTTTCCACTCAGTGGGTGGTGTCTCTCCATTGTGTGTGTGTGTGGGTGTGTGTGTGTGTGTGTGTGTGTGTGTGTGCGTGTCAGCGTGCTGGAAATGCGTCCATCGGGCTCGTAGACGGCTCCACGCGGCGACTCATAAGCATTTATGTGGTAATTGCTCGCGAGACTTTTTGGTTGTCCGGCGTTCCTCTCTTATTGCAGTTTAGGCTCGCTTCTTCCTCGTTTTGTTGGATTTGTTTTATGGCTCTCGTGTGGATGTTTGGCTTTTTATTTTTTTGGTCGGGCGTTCTCTCGCTGGTGGTGAGGGGATATTAAGTTTTTCTAATTAGGCAGGAAGCTAATCATGCTACCCCCGGTAGGACATGTTATTGGGTCTTGAATGGCGGCTTGGTGGTTGGTTTGTGCTCGGGGTTTTTTGGTTATGGTGGTCGGTGGGTGTTGGTAAACTTTTGTATCGTGTTTTTTTGGTTTGCCGCTCTTTTTGTCTTTTTTCCGCAACGTCTTCCAAACGGATTCTCGCTGGCTGTTGATTCTGTGCTTCTGATTTGTCTGCGCCTTATATTTTAGTCTGGCGCGTCAACTCGACTGGGCGGGTTTGGGTGTGGTGTGAGGGCGGAGGTCTTGATATATAAGTTAGGTTTGTTTTTGTTTTTTTTGTTTTTTTTGTTTTGTTTTTTTTCTTTCCTCTTCCGTTTTTGGTTTAATGTAATGAGTTATGGTGGTAGTTGTGTCTCTTGAGAGAAACTGTCGTGAGCGGCATGATGATGTGCGTTTTTGTGTTTTTCCAAATTCTATTTTTCTTGGTTTTGTTAATTTTTCTTTTTATGGTTTGGGAATCGTTTTTTTGTTCGATGAAGTGTTTCTGTTGTATCTTTTTTATTGAGGGAGTTGACGTGGGCTCTTAATTTTCTCGTGCTCGGAACCGCTTTTACTTATTTTTTTTTGAGGCTTTAGTTGTCGTTACATGAAATTGTTAGTATAATATTTATTTCACATGTGGTTTTTTGATTATTGTCATTTCTTGTGTCTGTTATCGCAATCATCCCCTTCTCCAATCAAGCTTTTTTATTTCTTTCCAATGCCATTATTATAATTATGTTTAGAATATGATTCCTTTTTTTATTTGTGTTATTTATTTGGGTGAAATACTATTTGTCTTGGTTATGGTTGGTTTTGGGAGATTGGTTGGTCTGCATATGTTCTGGTATCTTTTTTTTTGAAGTTTCTTTTGGCGAGTCATTGTCCTTTTTAGATGGCTTTGTCCTGTGTGCTTTGAGTGGCATCTCCTTCTGTTTTTCTGCTTCTCCATCTTTTCTTTTTCCTTACCTTTTTTCCATCCCTCTACCTCCTCTTCCTTCTTGAATTGACCTTTTGTTCCTTCCTTCTCTTCTTTCTCGGCTCATCACCTACTGATTATATGATACCTTTGATCCATTTTTATTTCCAATTTGATTGGGTTCAATGATAACAGCCTCTTCTTTTTGTTCTTTGTGTGATTTGTCGTTGTTGGCTATGACCTGTCATTGAGACGTTTAGATGGTGGGGTTATGATAAATGGAGAAGGAGTGGAAAGGCTGTCGTTAGGATTCTTGTGATAGTACTCCTATGCTGTTGCTCTCCTGTAATATTTATGATTTTTTAGCTCGGTTAGATTGATTTGACCCCTATCTCGGGTCTCATCCATTATTATTCAGTTGAATTATGACAGCCTGTTCCTCCTCTGCTACTTGAAGTCAACACACTGGTGAGGTTTTTTTTGTTCTTTTTTGTGTAGGGTCGGAGTGAATGAGTGCTTTTATGTCCTGGCGGTTTAATCTCTGCTTCTTTTTCTTTGTTGGAATGTGAGTTACGTGTATATTTTTTTTTTTATTGAACGATTTGGTTCTTGTTTGTATGGCTTTCAGCGTGTGCATCTTGTGTCTTAGGAAGTGAGTATTTTTGAAAGGAGCGAGAAGTTCAATTTTGTTTCTTGTCTTTTTGTGTTTATCTAGATCTGTTTATTTTATGTGGTGTTCGTTCTCCTCGTTCTTAAGGTCTTCTTATTTTGCACGGCCCTCCCCCTCTCGGGACTCGCCGGCATTGTTCTGCATTCATCGCGCTGATTTTCTTGCAACGGTGTTCTCAGAGTATTCGGCTCTGGTCTATGCTATAAATGTGACTTGATAACTTTTTTTGGAAGTTTGCGCCTTTTCTGAGAATTTGTCTCTCCCCGTTTTGTTTACGATCCAGTTCAGGTCTCTGGCAGATCAGTGGTTTGCTCGACCTGTGAGCCTGAATTTTGTTGTGTTCTTCTTTGTTGTCTCGGTTCTGCACTTATTTAATGACGTTTTTATTCCGACTTCATATGTTTGTATTTTTTCTTCTTTTTCTTCGCGGCCATTTTATTTCTTTATTATTTTAATTGAATGTGTAACTTTTATTGAATTTCTGAATGCGCTTTATTTATTCTCTGGTGTGGTGAGACGATTACGCATTAGCTATCTTAGTATTGTGGACCGTATGGGTTTTTTGGCAGAAGGTGTGAAATTATGATGATCTCTTAGTGTTATTTACGACTTGCTCGTCTTTCGTAGTATGGGTTAACTGCTATACGTTGTTGTCTTGAAAATTTTATTCGGGTCCGTTATTGCCTGACTTCTTGGCTGGAAGATTGTGAGTTTGCTTGATTGAATTCGATGCGCTTGTTTTCACATCAGTCAAGAACTCAAATATAATTATCTCTTTTGGGTTTGTGGGTGGCTGAATTACGCTTTTTTTTAGTGTTGAAATGTTCCATTCTAGTCTCATAACTGTAAAATTTACTGGACAAAACCTGGCCACTGAATGGTTCGGGCCCTTCATAGAGGTCTCTGTGTTGCGGTAGGCAGCTGTAGGGTCGTCGATGATTTTATAGTTTTGTCTGGAGAACAATTTTCGCCGATCATACGAGCCGTGTTTTTCTTGGCTGATTGATATTTTTGTTGGGGCTTGTTTTGTATTTGTTTTTTTGATATGTATGCAATTATAAAATCCTTATTGTTGATTATGTACGGGTAATTATTGTCCTACACGGTCATTGCGTGTTTTATATAATGATGGTCTCCGTTCCTGCTCATGAGATTTGGCCGTATTATAACGGTAATCGTTGGATAGCCCGATAGAGTAGTTTACTTTTGCTTACGTACTTCGGAGAAGTAAGCTGATGTATGCCGGCAGTTATGGTTACGGAGAGGATAGTGAATTGCTGCTGTTGGTGTGTTGCCTTTGGTATAGGGTGTGTTTATCTGAGTGGTTTTCATGAGGCACGGTAGTATACATGTAACTAATTATTTTTGCCAATTTTAATTTTTTTGTTGAGCGTTTACTGTTTAACGGTTTTTTGTTTGATTTGTGATTAGAATGATTTCTTTATCGGGTTTTTTTTTTTTCGGTTGATGTTTATTTGATATGTGTCTTTTTGGCTTTTATCTTGTTTTTGGAATATTGAATCTGTTACGGTACTGTTTTACGGACGTCGGTATACTGGTTTGCCTTGTATTCGCCGCATCGTCATGGCTGGCATTTTAGGCCAGTGCTTGGGCCGCTTTCAGAACGTACGCTGGCGCCTCCGTTATTTTGGTTTCGGATGAAGTCTTCGGGTGACGGGATATTGGATTGAGAATATAAGCGTTTCTTGTTTCGGTTTTTTTTTTGGCTTTTCTATTTGTCATTCATTATCTCGACTTTCCCTCCTTGATTTTTTTTATGTGTTTTTGCATTTTTAATGATTTTCTCTGTAAGTTTAATTTTCTGATGTCGCTGTCTCTGGCTTTGCTCGGAGTGTTCGAGTATGTGGCAGACATTCAATGAGTTGTTTGTGATGTTGGTCTGTCGTGTTGGCGTGGGGTGATTCGCAGTTCATTGTTTTTCTTTTTTGACTGGTTTTGTGTTTGTGTATATTTTTGTGGTTTTTTTGTTGTGTGGTTTGGTCTTAGCGGTGGGTAGGTGACTGAAGGATAGAATCCAAAAACCTGGAAAACTTTGGCGATAGATTTTTTTTTTTTTTTTATATTTGATTTTACTTGTTAGTTTTGTCCAGTTTCGTGGGCAATCGCTTTGATGTGAATCTGCCTCCTGAAGGATTTGATTCTGTGTGCTGCCCTGTCCTGACGTTCTGGCATACAGTTCGCATACCGGTGACTCGTATCAGCTTTTAGGGATGGGTTTTGGTGAGTGGACTTTTTAGATGCATCACATGAGTTCGGGTTGGTTAGGTAGGAATGCAGTTGAGTAGGATGAGGTTGAGTATAAGAAGATCTTTTCTATAAGTCTCTTGTGTTTTTTCTTTTTTTTAATTACCGTGGGTTAGGTGTGACGGGGACAGCTTGAGCGTTCCACTCTGCTGGTGTCTAGCATAAACTTGGTTATATTAATGTGGCCTCGTTTTATATATTTACTGGTGGGGGGGTGATGTGAGAAAGTAGTATTTGCAATAAGTGAACACTGGCAAACTCGTATCTGTGACGATTTGTTAAACGGCTTTTAGAAGTACGCTCATCAATGCCGATAGGTCTCTACATCTTTGTCTTGAAAATGCATTCTATTTTATTTTATTTGTAATTTGTAAATATTCCTTACTGCGCTATTTACAAGGATAGCTACGTTAACTACGACCCGTCGCCACTGACCGGCCAACCTCTCTCGAATAAAGCTCTGCCGCGAGGCGCCTCGACGACGGGGACGGATTAGGCGTATCTGCGTACGCCGCCGTTCTTGCACAGCCACAATCTGCAAACCCGATTACCAGCACGGGGAGTTGCTATTTCGAAGCAAGAACTAGTGCGTCTTATGGCAGTTACTTGTTATGTGGTGTGCTGGGCTGCTAGCTGATGATGCTCGGTCGTGTTCCGATGGCGCCGGTTTAAGTCAGTTGGACAATCCCAGTGGTCTTCGCGCGGTAGTACTACTCGTTCGTGGTCGTTTGCTGTGTCCTGACTCAGATCGATTGTTAGCCGCCCTTGCCTTGTTGCTTTTGGTGTCTACAGCGCTCACCTCGCTTGGATCGTCCACTGTCCCACCCCACGCCACACTTGTCGGTGGAGTCGGATCCAACCGCTTTTCCTATAGTGAAATAGTGTGCTGACAACAGCGCTC
This sequence comes from Coryphaenoides rupestris, assembly GCA_002895965.2. Lineage (NCBI taxonomy): Eukaryota > Metazoa > Chordata > Actinopteri > Gadiformes > Macrouridae > Coryphaenoides > Coryphaenoides rupestris. The sequence continues at coordinate 21,704 of PIJE02000899.1, read as the reverse complement.
ACCGTCGCCCCTGCTTCAAGCTGTTTGTCAGCCCGGCCCAACTCTAGGATAACAGCAGCTACAGCGCTTGCGCCATTTATCTCCGCGAATAATATGGAACTACATACTCGAAATTATTCGCAAGTAGACCACTAAACCAGCCCTCCTCAAACCTCACTAAAGCAAGGCGCATAGCAACTCATCTCTCTCTCTCTTTTCCAAGTCCAATGCGGCTTATGTTATAGTGTGCGTATGGTGGCAGAATATGCGTTCAAACAGTTGCTCGCGCTCTAAGAATAGAATGACCCAGATTTCGGTAACATCTCCTCTATTGCTCTCCGCGGCTCTGCTGCTTCTTGGTTTTTTGATGCTTAAACGACTGTGGCTCCGCTCACGCTCGTGGTGAGCATCACTGATCGTTACCATGGTAGCCCCTTGTCAAATTATAGGAAGTCGGATAAAACATCTCAGTGAGGAATAGTTCCATTGGACGACCGCTTTCACACTTGCTGGTTAAGCATTTTTAGTTAATATCATCACAGCGCTCCGTATTTCTTTGATAGATTGAGCCTCCGGACGCATTACTTACTCGAATTATGGCAATAACCCAGCTCATTTGCCCAAGCCAAAGAGAACGGTGAGTTAACGCATAAGTTCACAGAGGTCATCAAACATCACCGAACCGTCACGATGCAATCAACCGAATATCCATGGACTTGCCAGCGTCTCTATATGTGCCTTTGAGGTCTGCTATATTGAGCAGACCTTCATCCTCTGTATGAGGGTTTGTCTTGGTATTCGCAATTGACCTTAAGAGCGTCCGTTTCTTCGTATGGAAAGGCATTGAAAGAATAGAGCGTTCACCCAAGATACGTCTGGCCTCCGCCAGGTGGTGGCAGAATCATTGGGCAATAGGGTCATTAGAGCGTGTGTGCGTGGCTGCAAAATGCGTTTGAGCGCGAGATTAGTGCAGTTTTGACATCCATTCTTCTCGGAACTAAAACGCTTGTGTTTGATGCCTAACCGATGTTGCGGGCACTGTCTTATGATGTACTCATGCCCACACAGCTTGGTAAGGTCGGATTACGTTTGAAAGTTGTGAAGACCATCACCTTGTTTACTGTTTAAGACCGCTAGAAAACCCAGCGAGCCTATTGTAGGAATGAATTGTGACTGACTCTCGAATGCAATTAACCCCCCAACTCCAAAACGGTAGGGGAAGCAAGTAGAGGTGCACCAGCACAAGATACATACAGAGGGATCATTGGGCAATAGCGTCTTATGAGGTTATTGTGTGCGTGGCTGCAAAATGCGTTTGAGCGCGAGATAAGTGCAGTTTGGACATCCATGCCTCTCGCGACTAAACGCTTGGTGTTTGATGCCTAAACCGATGTTGCCCCCACTGTCTTATGATGTACTCATGCCCACACAAGCATTGGTAAGGTCGGATAAACGTTTCCATGAAAGTTGTGAAGACCCATCACCTTTTACTGTTTAACCGCTTAGAAACACACAAGCGCCTATTGTGAAAATGAATTGTGAACTACCTCTCGAATGCAATAACCCCCCAACTCCAAAACGGTAGGGAAGCAAGTAGAGGTGCACCAGCACAAGATACATACAGAGGGATCATTGGGCAATAGCGTCTTATGAGGTTATTGTGTGCGTGGCTGCAAAATGCGTTTGAGCGCGAGATAAGTGCAGTTTGGACATCCATGCCTCTCGCGACTAAACGCTTGGTGTTTGATGCCTAAACCGATTGTTGCCCCACTGTCTTATGATGTACTCATGCCCACGGCATTGGTATGTGGCTTTGGCCCCTGGCATGGACCTCGCCTCCTGTTTGCGGCGCTATTCATTGTTGCGAACTGTTCCATTCGACTATAGAATAGGGCTTAACCTCGATTTGCCACACAACATTCTCACAGGCGTGGCTTCGTCACACACTGCAAGTACGGTCTTGCGCAAATAAAAAGAGTCGATGCGGAAATAACCATCAATTTCCTTTTAACCTGCGGTTTATTTTATCGTACCTCTAGCAACACAACATGTTCTGTGTTTGTAGCTCTCAAGTTCTGTGCAAAATTGCAATTTGTGCCAGATGGTAACTCAACATCGTGGAAATAGCTAATTTCGAGCCCCCTTACGTCGCTCGAAAATCTTCTATATGAGATAAGATAAGATCATTAAGGAGTGCGAGAATATGGCCATCCTTCAATATACAAAATCACTGGATACAGGGAAATCTATCTTTGCGGCCAATTTGGTGCTAATAAGAGGGTTTGTTTGAGTGCAATTACGCGTAAAGACAAGGATGAGGGAGAGTCAAAAAATGGCGGTCCGACTAATAAAATAAACAGGTTAGCAAATAACAGTAAAACAATAGAGAAATAAACAGATTTACAAATGTACAGTCCTAGTAGAATAAAAATATAGGTGAAATATAAAATGATACAGGCAATATAAGGTATTCTGTCTGCGAAAAAACTATTTGCCATAATGAAGTGTAATACAACTGTGATGATAATAATAATAATAATAATAATGATAATGATAATGGTAAGAGGACGTATTAAGAATATTGCACATAATGTTGAAAGGTAATGTAGGAGAGGTGTTGCACATAACATTAAGAATATTGCACACGATGAGAGAGATAGTATTAGCAGGTAATATTTAGAGATTATTCATGAATGTTATTGTTCAGTTGTGATCTTGTCTTTAAAGTGTAATTATTTCTGAAAGAAAACTTCGCACTATGAGGCACCCCACATTCCTAGACCCAACAACTAAGCCAACTTTACCGATGCACCCCTCACTCTCCGAAACCACCACAAATTCACCACAACCAACACCCACACCACACACCTACCACCCAACCACAAACACCCAACCACCAACCAACCCACACCAACCCACCACCACCACCCACACCCACACCTACACCCAACACACCCACCCCCACCACCACCCAACACCCACCACCCACCCAACCACCCACCACCCAACCACCACCACCCACCGGGGAGAGACGGAGCGTAGACGTCGTTTCCCACGGAGGCATTATTACAACCGCGGTGAATTAGCTCCCCCTGGTATTGTTCACTTAATGTTGACCCCTTTATGTTAAGGTTGAGGCATCATTCATTCATTCATTCATTCATTCACTTCATTAAAAAATTGCCATTCATCAAATTCCCACCTGTTACACAGTGGAAGTCATTCAATTATTAGAATAAAGGAATTTGATTGTGCTGACCGCTCCCCCCCCCACCCCCCCCCACCGCAGCCCCCCGAACTTCACGTGGTCCATTTTAGTCGTCGTTAGAAACGTCGTCGTTCCTCCGCAGTTCCCTCTCAGAACTACCGACAGCGTATTTAAATGCGCGGGCGTTGTTGCGGCGGGTCCTAGTTAGCGGCGGCGGCGGCGGCGGTCCATTTCGTCGCCGTTTGTCTAAAGACTTACGGGTCCCGCCGGGCCGCTTTGTTCTCCCGCTCTGTTCCACTGCCTTCCCTAAAGACTTACGGGTCCCGCCGGGCCGCTTTGTTCTCCCGCTCTGTTCCACTGCCTTCCCTTTAAACTAAATTGCTGGCGGTTCGGCGGCCATTAAATTTTTTGCGCGAGTCGCCGGCCCGCCGCCTTGGAAAGGAGAACTCTGAAGCTGATCTCCCTTCATCTCTCTCTCTCTCTCTCTCTCTCTCTCTCTCTCTCTCTCTCTCTCTCTCTCTCTGTCCCGTCTGCGTTTGGTCGGCCGCTAATTACAGAGTTTTCGCCGCTTTTGTCGCCTTTCAACTCGGAGACTTTCATCTACAAGTTTGGCTGGAGCCGCATCGACTAGAAGGTCCTAATAGCCGGGAGGGAGAGAGAGAGAGAAGGAGAGAGAGAGGGAGAGAGAGAGAGAGAGAGAGAGAGAAGAGAGAGAGAGAGAGAGAGAGAGAGAGAGAGAGAGAGAGAGAGAGAGAGAGAAGAGAGGAGAGAGAGAGAGAGAGAGAGAGAGGGAGGTGGGAGAGGAAGAGGAGAGAGAGAAGAGAGAGAGAGGAAGGAGGAACAAGAGTGGGAGGGGGGGAGCAGTACAACAAGTGAGACAGGGGGATGGACAGAGAGGGAGAGAGAGAGAGAGAGAGAGAGGAGAGAGGAGAGAGAGAGAGAGAGAGAGAGAGAGAGAGAGAGAGAGAGAGACATCACATCAGACCCGGCCGATGACGAGGGAGACAAGAGACGTGAGAGTTCAGGAGCCGTGTGGAGAAAATGGATTCTCCCGCGAGCAAGATCCTCCTCAGTGGAGCGAGCGACTCTGAGGCTGCTGTCGCGTTCCCCAGGTGTTGACTCCGGTCAATTCAACAACACCACAGATCTTATTTACATTTTGTGTATACTGTAGGTCCACATCCTTAACGAAACGTCTTCTCTCTGAAACAACAAACCACGGAAAAATACTCTCCTACTGTGGCCAAAGGTAATAAAGGAAGGAAACAGGAACAGCATGTTGTGGACGGATGAGGGGGAGGGGGAGTGTTGGGAGAGAGACAGAGAGAGAGAGAGAGAGAGAGAGAGAGAGAGAGAGGCTGGTGGGTGGTAAATGCGTGGCGGTCCACTGATTGGAAAGTCGTCTTGGTGGCACTTTGGAGCTTTTATGATGTGCGGATGCTCGGGTGTCGTCGTCGTCGTCGTCGTCGTCGTCGGACCTTTTGTGAGGATCCTATGTTCAAAACAGCCCATGAAACTCAGAGCGAGAGCACTCTCACAGCTTCGACCCAGACAGACAGACAGGCAGACAGGCAGGCAGACAGACAGGCAGGCAGACAGACAGAGGGGCATACGGACGGACAGACGGACGGACAGCCGTACAGACAGACAGATAGACAGGCAGGTACAGAGATAGATGGATTGTTAGATCTGCCTGCATCTCCCTCTCCCTGCCTTTCCTGTCTGTCTGTCTGTCTGTCTGTGTATGTCTGTCTGTGTCTGTCTGTCTCTCTGTCTCCCTGCCTGTCTTGTCTGTCTGACATTTGACAAACAACGCTTCCCCTGCTCCGCCTTCTGCACCCAGCACCTATGTGAGCCATGTGACTCCCATCCGTCACGTTCCATCACCGACTTTGTTTTGTATTGACCCGGTGTGTGCGTGTGTGTGTGTGTGTGTGTGTGTGTGTGTGTGTGTGTGTGTGTGTGTGTGTGTGTGTGTGTGTGTGTGTGTGTGTGTGTGTGTGTGTGTGTGTGTGTGCGTGCGTGTGTGTGTGTGTGCGGCCACATAAACACCTATATGTATTCGTCTGACGGTAATGGAATCGCCCAGCGGTCCGCCGTGGAAGTGGTGGGTGGGGGGTGGGGGGGGCGGGGAGCCTCACTTGTTCGGGAATTGAGATTGTCTCTTAACCGGATCAAATAGAATATATAATATCTCCCGAATCATTCCGAATCGGGTTACCGAGAGGTGGGACTTCAACCTCCGCCTCCTCGCCTTCCCACTGTCGGCACGGCCGGTACGCTGGTCTCCCTTCTTGCAGTTAGCTCTCCCTGAGGTAGCACTTAGTACTCCCACTTATTAGAGTTGTAATGTCCCTCTCTCTCTCTCTCTCTCTCTCTCTCTCTCTCTCTCTCTCTCCCCTCTCTCTCTCCCCAACCCTCCGTCTGTGTGCTGCAGTGTTTCCATGTGGGAGCCAGCTGTGGCAGGTGGCGGTGGCCGTGGCCATGTGTACACGTCTTAAGTCCAAGTCTCTTCTCTGCCACCGGCGATCGTCCACCTGTGCAAATGAGACGGTCTGTGCATGCATGTGTGCTGCCCACCTGCCCACGTGTACATTGCGACAGACAGACAGACAGACAGACAGACACAGACAGACAGACACACAGACAGACAGACACAGGTGTACAGCTGTGATTCCCAGTCCCAGGCAGTGAGCCAGCCAGCCAGCCAGCCAGCCAGAGGCGAGGGGCATCAGGGAGAGCCATGCTCAGCAAGATGTAGACCGAATGTGGACATTTATTCTGCCAAGCCGCCCCACCACCACCCATGTCCCCACCACCACCACCCATGTCCCCACCACCACCCATATCCCCACCACCACCCCCATCACCGTGCAGCGTTACCGAGCTTTTGTCAGGGGGTGTGGGGGTCCCGTCTGGGGGGATCGGTGTGGTGTGTTTTAAACGAGGGGCTTCGTGTTGTGCCAAAGTCTCTGGCAGAAACCAACATTGAAACAGGTGGGAATTAATGGGAAAAATAATATGTCCTTGTGTGGTGTGTGGATGGAAGACAGGGACGGTAGTTCACAGAGAAGAGGCCAGACAGCCAGGGTTCGTCATAGAAAAAGGCTCGACGGGAAAAATAAACGTCCTCGACCCACGTCGACCGATTGGCCGCAATTAGTCGCTCTTCTTCTGTAAATTATTCAAAGTTTCACGGGTGTTATGTAAAATGGGGAGAATGAGCGAAGTTAATGAATGAGTTAGTCGAGCGGTTTGGCTGTTCAACTTCCAGCCCACAAGGTTCCAGGATTTTGTGTCGGGGGGGAAGAAGAAGAAAAAAAAAATCCCTGCATGGGCGAGAGACAATGAGGACAGAGGGAAGCGCCATAAAAATAATTAGGAGGACGAGAAAACATTTTTAGAAAAGCAAGAGAGAGAGAGAGGGGGGGGGAGCGCGGTTTTTCCCATTAAAGCCGATGCCAATCACGCCAGGCCGCCCAGTCTAACATGATGGCGCCGGTAAGCGGGGCCTCGTATAAAACATGAATGGCGTCTGAAAACGAGGGCCATATGCTCGAAGGTCTCTCGTCCCGTTCCTCCACATTAAGGCCGGGGCTCAGACAGACGGCCGCGGGGAGCGCCGGGATGACTCACCGGGTGTGAGGACGGCTTTCGGGAAAAAAAAAACACCCGCCGATAATTGCCTGCGAATAAACCTAAAAATATTAAAATTGTACGTTTTTTTTAAAGCGCCGCGCACAGTTGTCAGTTTTTTGGTGCATTAAAAATAATGCTGGGAGCTAAATGGTTTGTTGTTGCTGGGCGGCAGCGGGGGGGGGGGGGGAAACGTGTTCGGGGCTTTTATTCGCCGTTTAAAATCTCCTCCTCCGCTTTCGAATCTCCTTTGGCTCCGGTGATGACGGTCATTTTCCATCTACTTTTCAAAAGGAAACACTTTCCGAACTCGTAAAGTAGTTTTGCGATTGCTGCAGAAATGGCACTTTGAGATCTAAATGTGTTCAAGAGTGTTTCTGATGACTACTTTGTGTAATGGCCTGCCGATGCCGAGCCCTCCGGTGAGTGTACTTTATTTGTTAAGCTCCGTGGAGAATTCATTGGGTTTCAGTGCCTGGATTCAGTCCCCAGCGCCGGGTTCTCTGGGTTCGTGTCTCCGTCCGCCTGAGCTGTGGTCCGCTATGGCCACACACCGGTGTCCTGTCCTTGTCCTATGTCCTTTTTCGGACAAAATGGAGGCCGCAGACCATCCTAGTACGAACTAGATAATGTGGAGACGCCATGAAACCATTACCGAAAAACATTTGATTGACTGTCCAGTGCCGACGTTGGAGAGTTTAGTAATCTGGGGGGCAGGATACTCAAGACAGGTGGTTCCCCAGTCCAATGGTTCTGGGTTCAATTCCCACCGATGTCCCCACCATCGTTGGGCCATATATCTAGCCCCTACCTGCTCCTTACTAGACTTAATAGTATATGTAGTCCGTATGACTTTTATTTTAGCAACGATGAAACAGTCTGTACTGTATATGAAATACCGGTTGTACTCGCTTTTAAGATGAAAGTGCCGCAAATTACAATTTCATGCTGAAAGAAACCCAACAGAGAAAAGTTAGTCTTTGAGATCGTTAAAATGATAGCAGTTGTACATCGAGCGTTAGAGACACTTTGGCAGACATGTACTGCATCCGAACCTGCGTACTACACACTACACACTACATACTACACACTGCAGTATGTACGTTTTGGGACAATACTACGGTGTCAAGGAATTCAAGCTGACCCACCGACAATATGCATTCTAAACACGATTTAAATGACTATTTGAGTTGCCTGTTCCGTGGGGTTGCTGGTCTCGTGTTGCGGGAGGTTATTAATTAACATCTCAACGTTTCGCCGAAGACATCGTCCCACCGTCGTGGGTTATTATCCAAGCGACTATAGTTGTCCATCGTGTTTAATATACTCTGCAGAGATACTATATACTCCTCACCGCCATCTGCACGATAATGCGAGTGTGGAGAATCAAACCACAGCCACCGATACACCATGTAGGCTGGGCCGTGCCTCTCTCTCTCTCTCTCTCTCTCTCTCTCTCTTTACATGTGAATATACTTTATATAACATGTCTATGTGTCTATGTGTCTATGTCTAGGTGTGTCATACATGTAGATAAAGATCCTCTTGTGAAAAATGGCACGGCAACAAAATGAAAGGTATGGAGCCTAATGAGAGGATGAGGAATGGTATAGCTAGGTCACACACACACACACACACACACACACACACACACACACACACACACACACACACACACACACACACACACACACACACACACACACACACACACACACACACACACACACACACACACACACACACACACACACACACACACACACACACACACACACACACACACACACACACACACACACACACACACACACACACACACACACACACAAGCGTGAGAGCGTCTCGTATCTTCCCGAGGGCCCATTAGTCACAACTGTCGCCGTACATCTAAGCGCGATCGTTCGCATCGCCACAGCCGCGTACACAGAGCCGCGTCGTTAGTCGGAACCAAAACGCCGCCGTGGCTTGGCGGTCCGTCTCGCCCTCGTCAAAAAGCGTCCATTTTTTTCCTTTCACACGCACGTGGCGTCCGTCCGTCGTTCATTTGTCCGCCGGGTCGTAGCGCTTGATTTTGGTTTTTGTTTGCTTCCAGGAAAAAACGTGACGAGGAGATCGTGGCTCCATCCAATCCCACGCCTTCGTGCTTTATTTACCGTTTTGGCGTTTAGCGTCGTAACGGCCTCAGACTCTTTGAACGTTACGTGGTCGTTTCTCTCTGTCTCTCTGGGTGCCTGTGTGATTAATGCACACATATTATTACAGTGCTGTTGTTGCACCTGCAACACAAAGCCACTGATAATCATCTTAATTATACTGGAGTTGCATTTGCAACCAATTAGCATTTTGATTATTATTATTATGTTATTATTAATTATTAATTATTATTATTATGTATTATTATTATTTTTATTATTCTTAATTATTATTATTATTATTTATTATTATATTATTAAATTATGTATTTTATATATTATGTTGTTATTATTATATTTATTATTATGTATTACCGATAAGTAATCATAATGATATGTGTACTTTATACATCATAATATATAATGTAAGAGATAGAGAGAGAGAGAGAGAGAGAGGAGGTGGAGAGAAAGAGAGAGAGAGAGAGAGAGAGAGAGAGAGTGGAGAGAGAGAGAGAGAGAGGAGTGGAGAGAGGGAGGGAGAGAGAGAGAGAGAGAGAGGAGAGAGAGAGTGAGGAGAGGAGAAGAGAGAGAGAGAGTGAGAGAGAGAGAGAGAAGAGAGAGAGAGAGAGAGAGTGAGAGAGAGAGAGAGAGAGAGAGAGAGAGAGAGAGAGAGAGAGAGAGAGAGAGAGTGGTGAGAGAGAGAGAGAGAGAGAGAGGACTCCTCGGGGTGTCTCCTCTCTCTATGCTGACGATAAGAAGGGGAGAGAGGGGGGAAGAAGAGGGAGGTGAGGCAAGCGGGGAGGGAGGAGGGGGGAAGGCCCCAACCACTCTCAATCTTGATGAGGTTGATCTGCAGTGACTCATTGATCCAGGCCAGCATGTCGTGGCGGCTGAGGTTCTCGCTGGTCACGGAGGTGCAGTACACGTTCACAGCCATCTTGGGTCAACTGCAGAGACACACAAAGCAGCCGGATCATTCTAGACTGTGACACTTCTCTAGACTGCCGAGGCGCTAGGCTGCTAACCGTGCATTTAATTGTAAAATGTTCTGTTCTCAGGTGACTGGGAGTGTAAACATACAGGGAGTGTAAATATGAACGAGTGGTGTAGAGCTGGGGGCTGTTGAAGTAACTTCTTAAGAATGGTGTTCATTTGAGAACCAGCAGTTATACATATAGGATACATAATACATACAGTACATGCACACATGCCATACAATTAAAACCAGATATATTCCATTAACGCAGTAGACTCTATACAAAACCATAGAACACGTTCTGCTAGATCGTAAGGAGGGTTAGTAGCCGGGGTTATTAGGTCAAGTGGTTCAGAGGTCCTCTTTCAAGGCCAACTGTGAACCTCCACATGCGCCCAAGGCTACTAGTGTGGTGGACTACACCCAACTGTGTCCAGAAGAAACGTATATCGTTTACGCCGGAGGGCCGCGGATCCCAGAACAACCCGACAACGGGAACATCTCTCCGGGGAAAGGCTGCCGTGACTCGCAGGAGAGTTTAAAGCGACCCTATTCTGTCACCCGGAGGTTAGCCATCGCAAGACGCTCCCACGACTACAATTGTCATTGTGATGAAGTGACGATCCCACCACAAGTGGGAGTGTCCAGATATATGCTGACTAGATCAGTTAACCAGTTGGTACGGTCCACTGGGAACGCCGGTAGACTGATCTAGTCCACATACATACATCTACACGTGTGTAGCATCACACCTACCACGTGAACACGTTCCGCGGTCGTTGTTCAAATAGCGCACGGTGCTAACAAGTGTCTTCTCGCTTTACTGGCGTTTCCCTCAATTAACCTTGTCTATTATTATTATTATTATTATTATTAATTATATTAATAATGATAATAATAAACTTTATATGACATCTTTCAAAACAGTTATAAAGTGCTTTACAGTAAAAAAAGAAACACAATTAAAACAGAGATAAAACTGCATGCAAAAATGCAAAACTTGCATCGCAATACAGTACAATAAAACAATAGAGAAATCAACAGAATAAAAATAAACGAACAGATTTACAAATGTACAGTCAAAATATACAAATATATAGGCAAGATAAGATATTCGGACAGCAAAGACAATTTGGCATAATTGAAGTGTGAAAAAAAGCGCCATGAAAAGCCATGACTTACAGTTGTAATATATTCATATGTGATTACACACTGATTGAATATATATGTTTTACATCAGGCATCTGTATGGCCACCTATGGCTGGTAGGCGATATAGACCGAGGGGTCCTTGCTCAAGCAGTGCAGATGCTCATGCGAGTAAATAAAGTAACCCAAATCAAACGTCATCCTCCTACTATTTATTTATATTGCACAAAGTGTGCAAAACACAACATGGTGTCAGAATAGAGGACAGAGATGGATACCGCTGGAGTGCCCTCACCGAAAATCGACTGGGATTCCCCAAACTTACACGGAGAATGGAAAAAGTTCAAACAGCACGTGCAACTGATGTTCTCTGGCCCGCTGAACGGCAAAGGGGAGGAGGAAAAATGCAGTTACCTGCTCCTGTGGATTGGGGAGAAAGGGAGAGACATTTTCAACACATGGACTCTCACCATGGATGAGGCAAAGGTACTGAAAAGTTACTATGACCGTTTCGAAGCGTATGTCATGCCAAAGAAAAATACAATTTTTGCTAGATACAAGTTCCACGAGAAAGTACAAGGGACTGGCGAATCATTGGAACAATTTATAACAGAACTAAAGCTACTGGTAAAGGACTGTGCTTATGCAAACGAGGATGAAATGGTCAGAGACCGCATTGTTTTCGGAATACATTCTGTCAAAGTGAGGGAAAAGCTTTTGAATGTTGGATCCGAGCTCACGTTGGACAGAGCAATGGACATAGCCAGATCGCACGAGATAGCCCAAGCCCAGATGAGAACCATCGGAGGCAGCGCGACAGCAAGCGGGTCACGTGATCAGACCGTGCATGCAGTGCTCAGGCACACATCAAAGAACACCGCACAGGGCGCGCGCTTCAGACAAGACGGAGCAGCGAGAGACTTCAGAACAAGTGACACAGACAGGAAATACAGCAGGAGCTGTGGCTACTGTGGAAATAAAGCACATCAAGAAAACGATTACTGCCCAGCAAAAGGAAGGCAGTGCACTAAATGTGGTAAATTCAACCACTTTGCCAAGGTCTGCAGATCTGTAAAAGGGAAAATGGTGCATGCAGTAAGTGACAACCAAGCATCAGACACAGAGGAAGATGAGCTGTATGTTGATACAGTGACACAAAAGGGACATGTTTCAGAAAATGAGCAAGCTTTTGCAGACATTAAAATAGGAGATCAGGGTGCAGAGTTTAAGTTTAAACTTGATACTGGTGCGCAGGCTAATGTAATTCCCCTGAGTGAATATCACTGTCTGAAGGATGAGTGCAAACTACAGCCCACCTCACGTAGACTGATAGGGTATGGAGGTCAACGACTATCAGTAAAAGGTACATGCATGTTAAAATGTGAGTACAAAGAACACAGCATGATGTTAGACTTTTATGTTGTAGACACACAAGCGCCACCGGTACTAGGCTTAAAGGCATGTCTAGATTTAGACCTGATTAAGCTAGTGCTATCAATCACTGCACCATGTGACAAACAGTCCATCATGGAGGAGTTCGCTGATATTTTTAAAGGAATAGGATTGTTCCCAGGAGAGTGCAACATCCACCTTGACCCAGCAGCAACACCGGTGGTGTGCCCGCCGAGAAGGATACCCATAGCTCTGCGCAGCCGCCTGAAGGAAGAGCTGCAGAGAATGGAGAACACAGAGATCATCGTCAAGGTAACGGAACCAACAGAGTGGGTCAACGCGCTAGTGGTGGTCGAAAAGCCGCGCACAGGCAAGCTCAGGGTCTGCCTCGACCCCAGAGACTTAAACAAGGCCGTCAAGCGTCCCCACTACCCTCTGCCAACACTAGAGGACGTCACCCCCAAGCTGGCAGGTGCACACTACTTTAGTGTAATGGATGCACGATCAGGATACTGGGCGATCAAGCTCACAGACGAGTCCTCCAAGCTCACAACATTCAACACGCCATTCGGGCGCTACCGGTTCCTGCGCTTACCATTTGGCCTCATCTCAGCTCAGGATGAGTTTCAGAGAAAAATAGATGAAACATACCAAGGCCTTGATGGAGTAGTCGCTATCGTAGACGACGTTCTCATCTACGGTGCAACCCAAGAAGAACACGACAGGAACCCTCCGTGCCATGCTACAGCGATCACGGGAGAAAGGAGTCAGGCTCAACCCTGAGAAGAGCATATTCGGAGCCACTGAGGTCAGCTACTTCGGGCATCGCCTCTCAGCAGAAGGAATGAAGCCCGATCCAGGCAAAATCTCCGCCATCAAAAGGATGGAACCACCAAAAGAACCCGTGCGGGACTGGAGACTGTGCTAGGCATGGCTAATTACTTAGCCAAGTTCGCCCCCAGCCTCTCTGAGGTCAACGCACCTATGCGACAGCTGCTGAAGCAGTCCAATGAGTTCCTGTGGGACAAACAACATGATGCTGCATTTCAGAAGATGAAAGACATTATCACCAGAGAGCCAGGAGCTAGCTGTGGCGGGTGCTGGCGCAGGAGTGACGTGCGTGGGCGAAGGTGATACCGCAGAGACGGAAGAGACGCAGAGAAAGGGGAGTTGTTATCGCAGAACTTCTCCTAAACGCCGCGTCAGCAGTATGGCGGGGCTGGGGCCGGGGGGCTCTGGGGTGTGATGCTGGGTCATATCTCGATGTGTGTGCTTGAATAGCTGTCTGCACACTGGCAGGGGGGTCTTGCATGCTGGTAGCAGTTGGGTGCATGTGCTCTGCTGGGGCCCGCTCATCTTAAGCGTCGGAATCGTGTTCTCAGCCCTTTTGCGCTCAGCCACTGCTGAGTCGCAAAAGAGCCCGCGATCGTATCAGTGGGCAACCCAGAAAACGCCACTTGTGGCCTTTGACGGTCCATCTCGCCCCCTCGTCAAAAAGCGTCCGTTTTTTTTCCTTTCACCCGTCCGTCCGTCGTTCATTTGGCCGCCGGGTCGTAGCGCTTGAGACGTACAGTCTGCGGTTGTTTTGCTTTGTTTGGTTTTCGTTTGCTTCCAGGAAAAACCGTGACGAGGAGATCGTGGCTCCATCCAATCCCACGCCTTCGTGCTTTATTTACCGTTTTGGCGTTTAGCGTCGTAACGGCCTCAGACTCTTTGAACGTTACGTGGTAGTTTCTCTCTGTCTCTCTGGGTGTGTGATTAATGCATACATATTATTACAGTGCTGTTGTTGCACCTGCAACACAAAGCCACTGATAATCATCTTAATTATACTGGAGTTGCATTTGCAACCAATTAGCATTTTGACTGTTATTATTATTATTATTATTATTATTATTATTATTATTATTATTATTATTATTATTATTTGCCTCTCTCAGTCTATATGCAGCAAATGGTTGTCTCTTTAACTCGGTAAGAAATTATAAAAGACTAATTAAATTACCGAAATGAAAATCAATTTGTTTTATTTTGATCAACTTATTAATTAACTAACATTTTTCTAGAGAGAGAGAGAGAGAGAGAGAGAGAGAGAGTGTGAGAGAGAGAGAGAGAGAGAGAGAGAGTGTGAGAGTGTGAGAGAGAGAGAGAGAGAGTGTGAGAGTGTGTGAGAGAGATAATGCAGCAATCTCCTCCTCCTCCTCCTCCTCCTCCTCCTCTTCCTCTCTCCCTGTGTTTTTTCCCCCTCTGCTCTCCCCCCACGGTGTCTCTAATGGAAACGTTAACGGCGGCGGTGGACGAGCGCTGATTAAAGACCGCCGGTTACCTGCGAGAGCCGCCGCCGCCGAGGGAGCTGACGGCGTGACGGCTCCACGACGCGGAGGATAAATGAATCACGTCGCTATATTCAGCCGCGCTCATCAATTATTCAGAGACGCCGGCCCGCGACAAGACATATTTCCCCGTAATTCCCGGACGGAGCGGCGGCCATGTTAGCTCCTCGCCTCCCTGCCGGGTGTGCTGATATTTCTTCTTCGGCGTCGTCTTCGTCTTCGTCATTCTCAAATTAAACTTTCATGGACTAAAGCCGCGTCCGTCTCCGCCACCAAACTGAACTTTTAGTCCCGGGAACTACTTTTGAGGAGTTGAAAAAGGTTCCGTCAGCCCGTTTGCCGTCCGCATTTCCATCGCGGGTCTAAAGACCTGCGAAGATGAGGCAGATTAGTCCGCTGACGGATGAAGAAGGGATTATAATCTCCCTCATACCTTATTTTACACACTCTATGAGGTTGAGGGTTGAATCCATCTGTCTTTATCACCGGGCTGTTGCAGATATTGACCGTGAGATGACTGAGACAGACCCAAGCCCCCAATCCTCACCTTCAAAGTTCCTAAACCTTTTGGAAAGTACATACCTTTATGTGGGATTAAAATAAATCCCCAGAACTTAATTTAGACACTGGTTCCTGTGGTGAAAACACAGCTATGTTTGATGTGTGACAGCCGATCGCTCGATTTGAACTTGGTTTGCCTTTGTGTGGCTTCCTTCCTTCTTTGTCGTATATCGACTTTGAAAATAAAAATATCATCGCGGCAGATATTGTAAAACCAGCTTATTGTAGAGTTGGAGTTGTTTTGCCGGAAGAACAGGTGGGAATTGCTGTTGTGTGTGTGTGTGTGTGTGTGTGTGTGTGTGTGTGTGTGTGTGTGTGTGTGTGTGTGTGTGTGTGTGTGTGTGTGCGATGGCTGTCTAGTGTGCTGTTGGCCAATAACGCGCCACACGTGTTTCAGTCTAATCGACCCGACTCGGCCCAGGTGAGGCTGATTAAACCACCGACCAACCACGTCCCTTCTCCTCCGCCTCTCCCTTCAGGACTCTCCCGCGCCCAACAGCTACGACGTCGCGCCGCTCGACGCCACGTCGGGCCACGCCCCCTCCTTCGCCGCACCGCTGAACGAGGAAGCCAAGAGACGGCGGAGCTGCTTCCTGTCGGCCGAGCCGCGGGTCACTTCCTTCTCGCGCTCCGACCCCGATCTACCAGGTAGGTCGGTCACTTTGAGACACAATGTGTTGGCTGACAGCGACACCTAGGCCTGGTGTACAGTATTGTGTGTCGATGGCGTATCCGTGATGAACGCCATGTGATCAGGATCAGGTGCTGTCCTGTTGGCCCCTCAGGAGCCCCCACTGACCATCCCAGCACCTTCGGTTAAGCTTTTTTCGCTGTGAGCCCCTCCTGCCCAACTGTTTACCCGGCGTGACGCTAAATGTTGTTTTGTGGGGAATTGGATAGAGGTTCCGATGACTTGTGTTCGGATATTTATGACAGGAGGACCGCCGTTTCACCCGATGAGATCTTTCCTGCCCATGAGCCCCCCCCCCCCCCCCCCCCCCAGCCCGTTTTCCAACAAAAACGTTTAACCAGGACCTCATTTGCCATATTAATGAGATTTGAACCCGGTTGCAAAAAGTGTGTTTCTTGCATACACATCCCAAATATAGAACATGCAGCGCACATAGACACAGACACACACACACCATCTTCATTACACACCACGCACACAACACACACCACACACACACACACACACATGCAGAAGTATTGGGTGACTCGTACACGTAAACATATAGTACATCGAGATATAGAGTTACACACACACACACGCACCAGCACACACACACACCACACACACACACACACACACACACACACACACACACACACACAC
>PIJE02000898.1:194534-210115 GCA_002895965.2 Coryphaenoides rupestris | reverse complement strand
CCTCAGCCCATGATGCAGAGTCACATAGAGCACCACGTGCACGCGGGCACATGTTGTACAGGCACACACACACACACACACACACACACACGTATTATTATTATTAGAATTAGAATTATTATTACTATTATTATTATTATTATTATTATTATTATTATTATTATTATTGTTATTGTTATTATTATTATTAGTAGTAGTAGTAGTAGCAGTAGTAGTACTAGTAGTAGTAGTAGTAGTAGTAGTAGTAGTAGTATTATTAGTATTATTTACATTGCTAATCAACGAAATATGTTGTTGCCTAGGTTCCGAATGCCAAAGGCGCTTCAGTTCAATGGGCATCATATAGGATGCTCTCCACTACGGGCCACGATGCATTATCCCACACGTTCTGTACACAAAGTAGATATCGCTCTCTCACGAGAGAGAGAGGGAGAGAGAGAGAGGAAGAGAGAGAGATGGATGGATGGGTGGATGGCTAGACAGACAGACAGACAGACAAGGCAGGCAGACAGACAGACAGACAGACAAACATAGAGATAGAGATAAAGAGATAGAGATAGAGAGAAACAGAGATAGACAGAGATGGACAGATAGATAGATAGATAGACAGATAGATAGATAGAGATAGATAGATAGAGACACAGACAGGGAGATAGATAGAGAGATGGATATTACAGTTTTCCTTGTAAATAATTGATCATTTGATAATGTGATTTCATCAAAAAGTGTACCCTCTTGGTTCATATTTCGGGCATATCGGGCAATCTCACAATATTTAGACACCGCCACCGTCGATCTCGCGATGCTACAAGCCGCAGGGTGCGCCAGGTTACAGGTTTTGGGCAGTTGGGTCTGTAATGGCGGGGGTCCAAATAGGCGCCATCCACCACACGAGGCCAAGCGCACACAGGCCCCATACCAGCCCGGCTCACTGACACCACGGCTGATTGAAAGGAGCACCGAGCAAATCCGATCCTCTTCTTTCTGCGAAATACATTGAGGGAAGAAAGACTGTGTGCATGGAGGGAGAGAGAGAGAGAGAGAGAGAGAGAGAGAGAGAGAGAGAGAGAGAGAGAGAGAGAGAGAGAGAGAGAGAGAGGGGGGAGAGGGAGAGAGAGAGGGGAGAGAGAGAGGGAGAGAGAGAGAGGAGAGGAGAGAGATGGGGGAGAGGGAGAGAGAGAGAGGAGAGGAGGGGAGCGAGGGGGAAAAGGAGAGAGAGGGAGGGAGAGAGAGAGAGGAAGAGGGAGAGAGAGAGAGAGGGAGGGAGGGAGAGAGAGACGGACGGTGCCGGAGGCTTGGTATCTCTCATGTTGCGTCTTGACTCTTTGAAGGAGAATGTAAACTGATCACACCCAAATCTATCTTTGGGGAAGAAATTCAATTAATACATTAAAGATAATTGGCGCAAACTTCCGCCGTATAAATTTACAGATGTGATGAGCCAAATGTGCATTTTAAACCAATGAATAATCAAATATTGCAATTATAAGAAAAGCTTTTTATGTATTAAATTAGCTTAGTATTTCAATATTAAAGCAGAATTACAGAAAACGCATTCAGATTATAATGATTTATTAATCTACATTTGACGTAAATAAAGTGCTTATTTTGGGAATCATAATTGCTTCAACCATTTCAATATAAAAGCTGCTGTTAATATCCGTCAATGATGAAATGCGCATACTGATGAATTTGATATAGAAATACAGCTAAACAGCTAAACCACTATTTATGCCACAGATAATTAGGCCTAAACCACATTAGGCCTATAGGTAGAACAACAAGATTAACTAAAAGAAAAATAAAGATAATTAATTTAGTCTTCGGTGGCTGGATTGGGCCTGTATATACAGTATAGGCCTATATTGCCTATCTAGGGGGAAAAATCACTTAAGGCTGACCCTTTCTTAATTCAGCCGATTCAAATCTAATATTAGAATTTTGGAATCTATAATAATAAGCCCAGATGGAGGCTAAATATTAGCCTGGTTGTTTGTTGTCTGGTTGCGATCAGGGCTGGTTTGGCTCACATTGTCTCTCCGTCAAGTCCGAAGTCACGCTGCCGTTCTCCCGCGCTCACTCCTGGCGCGAAATCGCGTGATTAACGTACAATTTGATGTGAGCCCCCCCCCCCCCCCCACCACACACACACACACACTCACACATGCAGACTGACACACAGCTCAGTAACAACAAACCCTCCAGTATACAGGCACACACACACACACACACACACACACACACACACACACACACACACACCGGCCTGCATTGCTATATTTA
This sequence comes from Coryphaenoides rupestris, assembly GCA_002895965.2. Taxonomy (NCBI): domain Eukaryota; kingdom Metazoa; phylum Chordata; class Actinopteri; order Gadiformes; family Macrouridae; genus Coryphaenoides; species Coryphaenoides rupestris. Next base: position 207,832 of record PIJE02000898.1, on the reverse strand, counting down.
ATGATTTGATACCAATTTGATATGTGTAATCTAATCATCAGATATAAAGGGGAATTAAATAGCACCTGGGTAAACACAAATATAGGATGTAGGCCAAATCTCTGGCATGCATGCAATCCTGGCCTATTTCTATGCCATGGCTTGTTTTGAATCAGGCTATAGGTATAGGCTACGTTGCAATAAAATACTAATAAAAATAGTCGAATCTGTTTATCTGTAGCTTATCCCGACAATGCCTTCCTGCGCGATTATGCCCACCTTGGTGCATAAATTAAATAAATACACATTTTTTACGGTCGTGTGCTTCATAGATGACTGTAAATATAATATTTCAATTCTGATATAAATACAATCGCAGAGCCTATCTTCGTCTCTCTCTCTCTCTCTGCCTGCCCACGTGATTCTTCGCCTTAAATGTCACATAAGATGACCTTAATTTGGGACAAAACACCCCCTAAACGTGTAATCTATTTACTTATTTATTTCCCCCCTCTCAATGTGTTTTATTATTCTCACCCTGTGCGCGCCTAAAAAAAAAAAAAAAAAACGTAAGCCAAATGTTTTTGTTTTTTTTGTGGCAGGTTTTTTTTTTCCCATTTTATTTTAAAATATTAGGCCGAGGTGGGGAGAATTATAAACGACTCTGCCTTGACTCGGTCTTATCTGCACCCCTCACGTATCCAGGATCACAGAAGCTGATTAAGAAAGAAGTCACAGCCAACACTGGATTCATAATGATTCGGAATAATGAATCCTTATCTCGCCTCTGCAGATTATCAGCCTTTCAGCTCGCCATGTTTTGTTACATGGGATAATTTATTGCATCTAATACATCACAATGAATCCGATGGCGGGGAAAGTGATGGCCAATGTGTGCAGAGTGGGCTGCGTTTTTATCCCGGGGCACTGAAATGCCTTTACGATTTTTAATTGGTAAAATATAAGGGTGGAGGGGAGGGGGGGGGGCGGGGGGGGGTCTGATATATAAAAAAAATAAAAAAAGATAGAAGCACAGAGGTATAATAATCGTGCCTGCTAGTGTTTCAGCACCACTCTGCACTTGGGCATATAATTAGTGTGTCGATTTCAACCTGAAATTAACAGCACAGCGTCGACCTGCTCGATCCGACCGAATTTCGCATGATTTATTTTTCACGCAGGAAGGATAAATTAAGTCATAAACACTGAGAAACCCGGCGCAGTTAACGCGAGATAAACCAAAAAAAAAAAGTTTATTGCATCTAAAAAGGATTCGATGGAGATAATTTTCGTTTCAAGCCCCTCTACCCCCCCCCCCCCCCCCCCCACAACACACACACCCACACCACAAACACATACCATACACACACACAACACCAAAAACCACACACACACCACCATACACACACACACACACACCACCACAAAAGCACACACAAACACACAACACCACACCTGACCGCCATGGGCAGCCGTAATCCCGCGGATGCTTTGGTAGTAATTTAATTTTTTCCGCCGCATCTTAAGATGGTGTGTGTGTGTGTTTTGCTTGCTGGGTTATAGTATTAATCACTCGGCGGGAATACGTGGGAGGAGGAGGAGGACGAGGAGGAGGAGGACACGTTTGGCACGTTTGACCGCGCGGGAACTGTCATTGTTCGTGGAGGAGGACTTGGCACCGTGCGCGCAAGCCGCGTATTGTGGCGGGTGGCGGGTGTTCTCCTCTTGAAGAGGGTGGAGGAGAGAGAGAAGGTGGTGGTGGTGGTGGTGGTGGTGGTGGGTGTAGCCTGGAATACCCTGGAACACGCCCGCTGTAAACAAACATGGCTGCAAACACACACACACACACATACATACATACACATACAGGGTAAGTATAGGCCTAGTGGATCACACATTATGATGATGATGATGATGATGATGATGATGATAACAACAACAATAATAACATTATTATTATTATTATTATTATTATTATTATTATTATTATTAATAATAATAATAATAATAATAATAATAATAATAATAGGCCTAACAACATCATTAATAACCATGTCAAGGTAAATCATAAAATACAATAATGCCCCAATAACTGAAATAGCTTCGATGATTACAATCCCACTATATCTGATTATAATGTTATTACAAGGCCTACAACAACAACCAACGACAACAATAACCAGTAGGTTACTACGATGCTACGACTATATGCCTCATAATAATAATAATAATAATAATAATAATAATAATAATAATAATAATAATACATATAATTGGAACGATAATAATACTAATACTACTAATAATAATAACAACAGTAATAATACTACTAATAATAATACTAATAATACTACTAATAATAATGTTAATAATACTAATAATACTAATAATACTAATGATACTACTACTACTACTAATAATAATAATAATAATAATAAATAATAATATATCAAAATAGATATATGCTTAATTTTGTCTATATTCGTTTCTTATTATTACATAGTAATAATAATTATTATTATTATGCATTTATTTTTCACTGGCTATTATGTTGATCATGCTTTGTTTGGAGGGGGTCACCTGGCAGAGCGGGTTTCAACGTGGCCATGCTTTCCCGCGCCAGGGTACATTTGCATGCCATTTGCAGCTGTAATTAGCTGATCAGCATCTCTCTCTCTTCATCTCTCTCTCTCTCTCTCTCTTTTTGTTCTTCATTCTCATTATGAATGTGTATTTTCCCGGCCCTCGATCCCTCATTTTGCAGTGTCTTGGCAGAGTCAACCAGATGTTTATCGGGGTTTATAAGCTGGGATCCATGCCACAGCAAGCAAACCCCGCGGGAGGGTAGGGTGAGGGACTCGCCTCGCCTCGGTCTGGCCATCCATCCCAGGCACCCACCAACCACCACCACCACCAGCACCAGCACCACCACTGCATGAACAAGCCTCACCACCACCTTGACTCCACCACTATCTCTATCGGTGGTGGAGTCAAGTCCAGTGCAGTCCATTTGGAAAAAAAACCACACCGTGGCTTATCCAACCAAACGTATTTGATTCTGCATTTTAAGCGTGCGGGTTGTTTTTTTTGCTGGACACACTGGACGCGCAGTGTGTGTGAAGTGTAAACCGAGGCTTCTTCAGTTCAGATAGAGATGTAGAGATGAGTTAATGAGATGGACGCCCAGGGACTCGGAGGCGGCGGTAGTCAGTTACCCCAGTCCTCCCTGGAGGGACTCCGACACAATAATACCAAATGTCTTTTATCTGCTAGGGAATGCACTCTCTCTCTCCCTCTCTCTCTCTCTCTCTCTCTCTCTCTCTCTCTCTCTCTCTCTCTCTCTCCCATCCCACCCCCCCCCCACCCCCCCCTCTCGCTCTTTAATGAGCAAGTCGTTTATTTAAACACACACTCGTCGAAAATGGTTTCACCAGAGCCGGAGCAGGAGCAGGAGCGGCCTCCTCCTCCTCCTCCTCCTCCTCGACCTCCCACATTGCAAGCTGAGCTCGGATGCTGCTGCTGCTGCTGCTGCCGGGGCTGATGCTGCTGCTGGGGCTGCTGCTGCTGCTGCCAGTGCAGTGCAGTGCAGTACAGTGCCACCTATCTCTGTTGTAGATCAACCTGTGCGTGTGTGTGTGTGTGTGTGTGTGTGTGTGTGTGTGTGTGTGTGTGTGTGTGTGTGTGTGTGTGTGTGTGTGTGCGTGTGTGTGTGTGTGTGTTGCAACAATCAAAACAATCTGTTTGCAAATATTTATTCGATAAGGACGGGAAGGGAACGCCATGATGATAGCAGATAGATAAACTGCTGTTGCAATTGTACAGTATGTATGTCCATACATACAGTACATACATACATAGATACATAGATACATACATACATACAGTACATACATACATACAGTACATACATACATAGATACATAGGTACATACATACAGTACATACATACATAGATACATAGATACATAGATACATACATACATACATACATGCATACAGCCTCCTCGGCAATTACAAATAATATTCCTCACCCCATCCCTCTTTCTCTTTCATTCTCGCAGTCCACCTTTCTTTTAAAGCCCCCCCCAAAAAACACACACACACACACACACACACACACACACACACACACACACACACACTCCCATTCCCTCACCCCCTTTGCTTAATTCTCTAAAGCGTTATTACGAGACTCACTAAGCCGCTTAGTCAATGGCTGTTTGTGGGGTTCTCGACTCTGAGAAAGAAAAAAAAAAGCAAGGGGGAGAGGTGGGAGGGGGAGGGGGGGGGGGGGGGGGGGGGGGTCTGAATGAAAGACTGGCTTGATTTTCCCCTCGCAATCCATCGGAACAAATAGTGGACATTTAACGTTTACACCCCTGCCTGGCTTTGCCCTGCCTGGCATGGAGACTCACTGGCGCTCCAGGGGCCCGGGCGAGCGAGGGCCCCTGGGCTAAAGTGTCCCGAAAGTCTTTGGTTGGAGCCCCCCACCCCGCCACCCCTCCCTCGGCTATCGGGTTCTCCAGATCCCCCCGCCACCCCCCCCCAGCTCCACCCACCTCCCACCTCCATCACACCCCTCCCCCCCCCCCCCCACCCTCCCGTCCCGTCCCGTCCAGGCGCGCACAAGAGTGGGGGGTGGGGGGGGGTTCGGTTTCAGCGCCGGACTTGTCCCGCGGTTCTGCGCGCCGCCGCCTTTTAAATGACAGTCAAAGGGGGGCAATATCGCATTGCACGGGGTCAAGCCAATTTGGAATTCCCCCCCCCCCCCCCCCCAACCCCCCCTTTCTCATTTTCTGACGCCCCGCCCCCTCCATCCCTGCGGCCCGCCCCTTCTCTCCTGTGCGCTTCCGCTCTGTACTCCATACGCGCTCTCGTTCTTTACGCGCACGGCACAGTGAACAAACTGGCCTATGGCAGCAGACCGAGAGAGTGATAATGATCAAAACTATTGATTTCTGTCATTTAATTACAAATTGTAACTAGCTGTTACTGAAGCAAACACTGATCATTGAATTGAATTGAATTGAATTGAAATCAATTGAATTGAACACCACTCATGGTATTTTATGTTGTTTATTTAATGTGTTTTCTTTAGTTTAGGTTACGTTATATACTGAACTAAACATTTTGAGGGATTGAACACTATATCTGTCTCTTTGTCTCTTTTGTTAGAGACGAACACACTACCCACCCCAAAGATACGGTGTTAATAGCCCCCCCAGACACACACACACACACACACACACACACACACACACACACACACACACACACACCACCCCCACCCACCTGCCCTTATCCGAACGTTTTGCGTTGATTTGTGGCAATAGGACTGCAAAGCATATATAGGAAAAAAATTTAACGCATAGACCTAAACACACCCCACACCATTTATGTGGATACTTGTGATGTTAAAGTGGCATATGAATATATAGTGTGGCTTTAGCCTGCATTGGGTCCGATAGAAAGAGGCTTGGGGTGTGAAACTCCTTGAGTGTACATAACCTTATCTAAGGAAGGCCTGGTTTATATGCATTGTCATTAATCTTCACCGGGCTAATTGAATTAATCCATCGCCTCCCCTTGGCGTTGGAATAGCCTGTAACGACCGCCATTAAATCTGCTATATACTCTATATACAAGCCATTTGTGTTTAAAATAAAGAAATGCAAAATAAAGTTTTTACCCATCCAGCCTAATTCATTGTTGTTTTTATTACAGAGAGCTCCTATAAATCCACCATACAGTATATATATACATATATATAATAATAGGTGCATTGCAATAGATGCTTTTTTTTTCTAGGAGAGGTTATTTTGTAATAAGGGGAGTAAAAAGAAGTGAGATTTGGTGAGTTGGTGTTTGATTGACACTCTGTCCCCGGGATCACGTTAATCCCCTCGCTTCACTCAGGCCTTTTCATAACTCATTTCTCCAACGGCGGGAGAGATGCGGACCAGAGATGGTTGCCGGGGCAACGCGGCGATAGCGCTAAGCCATTTCCATGTCGTCTGCGAGAGAGGAGAGGGGGGGAGGAAGAGGGGGGAGGAGAAGAGGGAGAGGAGTGGGAGGAGAAGGAGGGGGAGGAGAGGGGAGGAGAGAGGGGGGAGAAGAGGGAGAGGAGAGAGAGGAAGGGGGAGGCTGCAGGCTGCCGCTGCGTAGTCCATCCGCAAGCAGAGGTCGCCGCAAAGTCATCCTCATCCACGAGACGCGCGGCGCGTACGCATTTATGATGATGACACTTTTCTTCCATCCCTCGACCTCCCTTCGCTACCTTCCCCCCTCCTTTCCCTCTCTCTCTCTCTCTCTCTCTCTCTCTCTCTCTCTCTCTCTCTCTCTCTCCCCCCTCTCTACTCTCTCTCTCTCTCTCTCTCTCTCTCTCTCTCTCTCTCTCTCTCTCTCTCTCTCTCTCTCTCTCTCTCTCTCTCTCTCTCTCTCTCTCTCTCTCTCTCTCTCTCTCTCTCTCTCACTCTCTCTCTCTCTCTCTCCCCTCTCCCTCTCACCACTCGCTCTCTCCTCTCTGTCTCTGTCTCGTCTCCCTCCCTCTCTCTATCTCTCCCTCTCTCTATCTCTCTTTCTTTCTTTCTCTCTCTCCCTCTCTCTCTCTCTCTCCCAGCATCAGCACCACCGGGGTGACGTGCGAGGCCGAGCGACGGGAGAGAGATGATGAACTGGCCTTTCTGAAATCAAAGCAGGCGTCTAATCCCCCCCCCCCCCCCCTCAACCCCCCACCCCTCTCACCCCCCACCCCACACACACACACACACACACCCTAGTCCTCCCCTTAATAGTTCCGGGGAGACCGAGAAATGTATGCAGCTTCAATCAAGCTAGCGAAGGTATAACACAACACAGGTAGTAGCCTTTTTCTTTTTTTCCTTTTTTCTTAAAGGGTAGGCTGTTTTGACTTTTATTTTTAGTTTCTTTACCGCCCTGCATGATTATAGATTATAGCATTCTTGTGCTACTGCCTATATATATATATATATATATAGGCAGTGTTTAATGTGATTAAAGCAACATCAGATCAAAGCAAAGACATACAGGTATATACGTACTGTACAGTGCTTATAAAGGTTTGATAACAGTCCTATAAAAGCTACAACAACAGATCACTTAGTGCAGAGAGCGGCTATTTTGCGTTGTTCCCAATCGGCGTTTATACTCGACGTATCACAGAGACAAGGAACCAGGAGTTGTCATTATGATGAAGTGACCCGTGGGCTTTCGTTAAAGTTTTTTCTGGTCTGCGTCTTCGAGATAAATGAAAGAAAAAAAAAAACACAACAATGTTAGGCAAAGGACACAATTGGCAACGGGCGGGCGCGGTGGGGAGGCGAGGTAGGTAGGCCTATCACTTCCCTGCACATTTTTATAAAGAAAGTTTATGCGCGTGAAGCCTACGAGGCTCGCTTAAATTAAGACACATCCGGCAGGTTTTTTATTTTATTGAATATGCAAACATATTTGACAACGAATAATGTAATTACAAATGATGATGCTCCGGGCCTGAATAAAAAAAAGAAAAGAAAAGCTTGGGCTCCAGAATGTTCTAAACGGCACTTGTTTCTCAAAGATGGTTTAACTGCTTTTAAGTGGCTTGGCATTTTTTTTTTTAATAACATAAAGGAAGAAGAAACAACCCCAGGAACCTGAGATAGAAGGAGAAGGAGAAGGAGAGGCTCAGAGGCTAAACGGCGGAGACGTAGCGAGGTCAGTTTATTGTTTCCGTTGTAAAATCAAAATCAAAACCGTCTGCACTTCTGAAACACGCCTACTGCAATTTTTCATCGACGTAGCCTTTCTCTACAGGCACTCAACAACTCAAAAACTAATATAAGCTTACCATCTACTGTATATATAAATATATATATAATTCCTTTCCAAAATTGGTAATGTTCAACCGACTAATAGAATAGAATAGTGTCACCTCAATTAGAATCTACCAGAGATCCCTGTTAAGGTGTTAATTGTAAACACTGATTGTCTTTAAGATGAGCAGACATTTTCCTACATTGTGAATTCATTGTGTTTATTAAGCTTTTGTGTATTTTCTCTTGTATTTTGTACGTTTTCAGGACCCTTGACCTGAACCCACCGACGACAATTATCATCTACAACGGTCAAATGTTCACTTTCACTTCAACTTTTGTTGAGTAAAGACTAAAGGTGTAGAATTTCTTTCAGGTTGAATAAAGTTCTATCTTATCTTGTCTTAGCTTATCGTATAGCCCTTTGTATCATTGGAAGCCATTTTGCCATGAAAAGCAGCGACCATAATTCTCCATCCTCATCGGCAATGCCGTCCATTCCTACATCTTCCGAAAACTGGCTTGTTTTTTGCCCACTGACAGGCTCAGATGCTGTTTGACAGCCTTGTAGAAAGGATCCTTACAGACAAACACAACTTCAACAAACAAATCTTTGAGATAACACTAAGTTACACTTCCTGGACTCCAACACAACAAACTCTTGGCGGCACACCTCTCTCCAACTTCCATCGGTTCTCGTCCTGCAACAATTCAACTCTCGTCAGATTTCAGAGCGAGTCATATCCTTGAGCGAGACTTGGTTAGACGCAATAACAAACAGACCGGACGAAGCAAAATGTAAAGAAAACAAATGTATTTCTCTGTAGGGATCCTCTCCACAATGTTGTGCCTGTCAGTGCCTCTCAAACCACCGAGCCTGTCAGTGACAAAACAAGCATCTTAAGAGGAGTTTCACATCCCAAAGTTGTCCTTTAATTAGCATCTTGCTCAGGGATGTGGACATTGGGGTTCGAACCAGAACTGTTCCATATGGGAGTCAGCCAGGTCTGACTGATATAACCCAATGGCCAACGGCAAAATAGAACTGGTCTTTTTTTTAAAGTAATTTTGACAAATTGTAGTGGTAACTGACATTTTAGTGAGGCCAGTAGAGATACAATGGGGTTACAATGGTTTGATCACTCAGACCGGGTAATTTCCTTCAGACAGGAAATTGAACATTTCCATTCAGTAACTGTCAATCGTGTCCTTTCCTCTCTTGTCGAGAACAATCACAACAACAACAATCAAAACTCAACCAAACCTACTGGGATGCATTAACTTGGATTGGATTTGTAATTAACACACCCTGGTTGTCGTGAGGGAAAAAGCTTCAACAACACTATGGACACAAACCAAAAGTGACTAAAGCGATGGTCAAAATGGGAGATTCTTTCGTGCATTCAGCTCTCCTCCAATCCAAACGACAACTGGAGGCCGTTCTCAACCACGCAAGAGTTTAAAAGATCAAAAAGTCACTCAGAATGGATCTATTACTATTTGGTGGCCGGTCAAATAAAAGGGTCTTGGGTCAAAACGGAGGCTTTAAATAAGCATCAACAGTTTCATGTTTAAAAACCCCAATATCAGGAATTTCTTTCATTTCTAGTTCACTTGGGGTATTAGTAGCTGTTATTTCAGCCTAAATATGTATCTTATATATATTTACATTTATTTAGGTATTACGTATCTTATCTTCTCTGCCTTCCCCTCACGCCAGTCGTCCGCATATTAATATCAGCCGGTGTTGTTCTTAGATCTCTCTGATCGGGGGGTGTTTCTTTCAACAAAAACAACAGGTGTGAAGGAGATATCCATTTTAGATTGGACAATGGAGACTTCTTTATTTATTTTCTTCTTCTTTTCAGAGGATTGATTGATTCGAGCGATAACGTTTGAGAGACCTTTCAGGGAAGCTTGCATCAAGGAAGTCCCAAGACTTTAAGGGCGGCCTTTAAGTCGGCTGACCCCCGACGGAGACAGAGAGAGAGACAGAGTCAACTCTACTTGACCCGATTGCTCTCATGCTTATTGTTTGGCAAAATATAAAAAAAAAAAAACGTTCCCGTTAACAGATTTGGCCGTGACATCAACCCACTCTTTGAGGTCGAGTTGAGAGGCGGTTAAGTAGCTCGTTCATGTGGAAATCATTCTATTCTTTATCGATTTCACAAACGGCAAACTGCTACCGTCTGCCCCGGACACACACAAACACAAACAGATCAGCAGACACAATGTTTTTCCTTCCCTTTAATCGCTCTTATTATATGGACATCGCAGGCAGAAATCTGGAGTCATTAGCGTGGGCAGAGGTTCAAACGGGTCCGGCTTGGGAATATTTATTTATTATTTATTAACCGCTGACGCCGATTACTTTTATCAAGACAGGGAGGACATGGCATTAAGTAGGTAGACATTTGCGGCGCTCAGAAAGATGTAAGCGACCGTACAAGGGTTACGTCAATCTAAATAATTTCAGCAGCAGCAGCAACAACGCCAACAGGAGCCTCTGACAAAAATCAAATCTGTCGTAAAAAAGTGCTCCCCACCCCACCCCTCCCCACCCCTCCCCACCCTTCCCAAAGCCCCAGCACGAACGCTTTTATTTTGAAATTCTGTCATCATCCATTTGCAAGATGAAAGGAGCGATTGAGTAAGCCAGAGGAAAAACACACAGAATGAGTGGGAGAGCGAGGGAGAGAGAGAGAGAGAGAGAGAGAGGGAGGAGGGGGGGGGCGAGGTGCAGTGGGGAGAGGAGAGAGAGAGCGAGAGAGAGAGAAGAGAGAGAGAGAGAGAGAGACTGAACAAGCAAAAATAGGCCCTACGGCAAGTGCCACTCCGGCGATGCAGATCCAGTTTGATTTTTAACTCCGCTAATACGCGATTGTATTATCCGGTGGCGTGATCATCAGAGAGAGAGAGAGAGAGAGAGAGGGAGAGAGAGAGAGAGAGAGAGAGAGAGAGAGAGAGAGAGAGAGAGAGAAAAGGACAAAAAAAAATACCACTCGCTTCTTCCCGTCCCCGGAGCCACAACTTGTCACTCAAAGCCCGAGCACGGCGAACGCGGCGGAAAAAAGGGGATTTCAGACGGCGCGGTGTCGACGCGGCAAGATACAGCGCAGATTAGGCTTTATTAGCTGTTCACGGATACTTAATTGTCAGATCAAAGTTAACAATGTTTCATCGGCACACGACGGATATGACTGATATCCCCGGGCTGGGGAGGGGGGGGGGGGGGGGGAGGAAGCGGTGGGGGGGGGTGGTGGGGGGGGAGCGATGCAATAGTACTGTCATGTGTGCTAAGCACAAAAGTAAGATATGTGGGGCAAAGCGCCGTCGCAAAGGCTTTTTGGTGGAAGACTGCGGGGTGGGGGGGGGGGGGGGTGGAGGGTTGTGGTGGGGGGGGAATAAGTATTCTGCCTCAATTTAAAAAGTTTTATTTCGTGTCAAAGTTGAAGAAGAAAGTAGCTCCGGATATCCCCTGTCTTGGGCTCAAAGTAGACAGGCCGAAGATGCTGAAGAAGATAGTTGAGCGCAGACAGAGAAATGCACAATGGACGGTCATTTTGAGGAAGACCAGAGGAGGCGAGCTGTGTGTCTCTGTCTTTGTGCGGTGAATCCCAATGGCGTACGATGCTATCGATTCCTCGAAAGTTAGCCACTTTGTACTCGCGACGCGGCCGCGAGTCCCCACCCCCCCCCCGTTGCCGCCGCCGCCGCCACCGCCGCCACCGTCGGTGAGGCGAGCGCTCTCGGATTACACGCGTCGGATTACGTTTCCGAGCCGCGCGCGACGCTCGCAAACATCCGCAGGGGAAGGCGATGACGACGACGACCGAGGCGGTAAGGTGAGGCCTCTGAGGACGCCGTCCAGCGGTGATGTCACGGGCGCCATGGCGACAACGGCGACAACACAAACAAGACGACCGACAAAAAACAACGTGCACCGACACAAGGATCCGGCTCGGTGTTTAGCTCCGTTGCTGTGGTAACCGTGTGTGCGCAATCGATAGGGCGTGCCGTTGTGTGGTGGGGCGTGGCCAAATTTCACCGTCGTTAAGGCGGTGACCCTTCATGTGCCGGGGGGGGGGTGGCGGCGGAATCGGGTGACCGACGGCCACTTTTTATGTGCCGTCTGAGCGAGGTGCTATCCAATCCACACACAGGCACTCACACAGAAAAAAATAGTTACACAGCGGCAACAGCGGTGCGTGTGTGTGTGTGTGTGTGTGTGTGTGTCAGTGGGGCCGACCTTATAAGGAGTTAACCCCCCTCCCTCCTGACCTATGTGACCCCGTGGTCATAGTGGAGCCCTGGTGGTGGCGGAGGTGGTTTAGGTCGGGGGTGGGGGGCTGAGGAACGGGGGGGGTTAGCGATGGGCTCCCGGGGGTCTGGCCTCCTCACTCGGGGGGGTGGGGGGGTCCCTCCGTCCGTCAATGGAGCCGTTTGTCCGGAGGCGTGACGAGGAGGGGAAGTCTGATACTCACTTACCTCGCACCCGCCCACCTCCCTCCATGTCCTGCTTAGCCTGTCACTCTTCCTCCTCCTCCTCCACCTCCTCCATCTCTTCCTCCATCTTCTCCTCCACTTCCTTCTCCACCACCTCCTTCACCTTCTCATCCTCCTCTACTTAATTCTCCTTCACCTCCTCCACCTCCTCCACCTCCACCTCCTCCCCTTCATCATCCACCTACTCTTCTTCATCCTCCACCTCCTCATTCTCCTCCTCCGCCATCTCTTCCTCCATCTTCTCCTCCACGTACTCCTCCACCTCCGCCATCTCTTCCTCCATCTTCTCCATCTCCTTCTCCTCCTCCACCTCCTCCTCCATCATCTCGATGTTATCCTCTCATGATACTCCCCCAACCTCTCTTTCTATCACTCCTCTCTAACCCTTCATTCAACATCAGAAAAAAAAGGTGGTGTTGGAAAGAAAATGTTGAAACATGTCATCACGGCAAAGCGGTGGGTGGAGACGGCGGGTGGCGGTGGATTAAAAGAAGGGCGGTTGTGACACGGTCAACGCCACCCAATGGGTGAGCCGAGGGCCACCAAGCGCTGAAGTGAGCGAGGATAAAGGGCGAAGAAAAGAAGAACAAACAAGCAAGGCGCGCTGACAGCTCTTCTTCTTTGGTGTGTTTGCTGTGGCTTTGCGTATGACGCGAAGGGGTGTGGGGGGTGGGGGGGGGGTGGGGGTTGGGGGTGGGGGGTGGGGGGGGGGGGGGGGAGAGAGAGAGAGGGTGGAGGGGGGGGAGAGTCGTGGGGGTCGGGGCATGGTGGAGTGAACACTTCCTGCCTTTAAAGGAAGACGGCAGACAGGACTTCCTCCCCGCATATGCAGGTGGCGGCGGCGGTGGCGGGCACCGTCCGGTAGAACAAAAGACCGCCAGAGTCTAAAATGGACACAGCTAAACCGACTATCACCACACGAGAGAGAGAGAGAGAGAGAGAGAGGGGGGGGGGGGGGAGGTGGAGGGGGGTGGGGGGAGAGGATGAGTGTCTCAC
>PIJE02000898.1:186856-193184 GCA_002895965.2 Coryphaenoides rupestris | reverse complement strand
GTCGCTGCCCTGGACTGCAGCATCTCTTTTCTCCTCTCTTTCCCTCTCTCCTCTCTCTCCCCTCTCTCCTCTTCTCCTCTCCTCTCTCCCCTATCCTCTCTCCTTCTCTCTCTCTCTCTCTCTCTCTCTCTCTCTCCCTCCCTCTCCTCTCTCCCCTTCTCCCACTCTCTCTTCTCTCTCTCTCTCCTCCTTCCCTCTCTCCTCTCTCTCTCTCCCTCTCTCCTCTCTCTCTCCTCTCTCTCTCTCTCTCTCTCTCTCTAGGCAGGTCTCTGTTTCCAAAATGCCCGCCTCTGAAAAAAAAGGAAGAAGAAAAAAAAAAACAGAAAGAGATGGAGAGAATGTGAACATCAGCAGAAAAACGGATGTCTGGCAAGTTGCATCATCCCGGAGAGACAAACGGCGGGAAACCGTGTTAGCTACCCAATTAGCATACGTACATAAAGGGGGGCGTGCGTGCGTGCGCGCGTCTCGCTAAAATAAAAGGAAAACGCCCGGCTCTCGACTAGCCGTGACGGCGGCGCGGCGCCTCAAAGCGATAGCGACGCGCGAGTAAACATGTGATCGCCGACGATCCAATCAGTTCAAACAAAAGGGGGGGGGGGATCAACGGCGGATGAGCCGCGGAGAAATATTATCGCAAGCGTTTGTTATTGAGTGTTTGCCGGGCTGAGCGGCCGTATCCTCCGGTGTGCGTGTGTTTGTGTGCGTTTGTTTTGTTGTTTGCGCGCCCGCGCCGCCGTATAATGCAGTAGGTGTGAAGGTGCGCTATAATGTGCTAACAGTTTGTCACGAAAAAGTGTTTGAATGGGAGAGAGGGAGAGAGACAGAGAGAGAGAGAGAGAGGGAGAGAGAGAGCCAGGCAACACGGTTATCATTTGCATCATAATGGTGAAACCGATACGAATGCTAACCGCGCGGCGACGCTAAGCCCTCCGATGGCCGCTAACGCGCGCAACGTCGCAGAAATTGCTTACCTTCGAGAAATGTGTTCCCCCCGTTTGTGTTTGCAATATTGTTTTTCCGCGTTTCATCATTGCACCTCCCTCCCGGAACAATGGCCGGAGGAAAAAAGAAAAGTCGTACCGTGGGAGTGATTTAGATTTAGCGCTACGAATACGAATCCGATACGAAATACGTACGTTTGGCTCAGGAAGTAGGCAACGCACGTAAAGACATCGGCAAAAAAAACCCCAAAACTTCAACTTAATGTTTTAGTCGATTTCTTCGACTAAAAGTTTGGAAAAAAATTCACCACGGGCGTGATTAAAGATGGCCGTGTCTGCATGTGACAGCGGCAGACTTTGAGGGTTGCATGGTCACAGGGGGGAGAGAGAGAGGAGAGAGAGAGAGAGAGAGAGAGAGAGCGCTATAGAGGCCACTTCCAAAGGCAAGACCCCTGGGGTTAGGGGGTGGTTGGGGAGGTAGGGGGGGGTGGGAGGGGTGTTCCGTTTTTTTTTCTGTGTCTGCGATTGATTGGTTCTGAAAGACAACGGCGAGGGCCACCTCCCTCACGCCAGACTCATCCCCCCTTCCACCCCCACCCCCCCCTCAGATTTCCACCGCTACCTCCCCCCCTCCCTCCAACCCCTCCCTCCCTCCCCCCTTTGGCTCCCCCACCCCCCACCCCACCTCACTCCCCCAGGAGGGTCACGGAGGCCCTGTTCACTCCCGATAAGCCCTCCCCAGACGGATAGAGAGAGAGAGAGAGAGAGAGAGAGAGGGAGGGAGGAAGAGAGAGAGAGAGAGAGAAAGTTTGGTTAGCGGGTGGTGGCGGAGGAGAAGGGAGGGGGAGGGGAGGCTGGGGGGGGGCAGGGGGGGCGGGGTTTGTATTAGCGCAGGAGGAAGTGCTCGGGGGTCACCACAATGGCGCACTTCCAGATAGCACCGCGCGCTGCTATCAGCTTATGCTAATCGCCCACTAAGTGTTTCGGGACGAACGGGGATCGCAAGGGAGGCTGTCTCTGTCGGGGTGGGGGGGGGGGGGGGGGGGAGACGGGTGGAGGAGGTGGTGGTGGTGGTGGGGGGGCGGGCTTCTATTCCTTAAAACACACGCCTTAACACACACTTAACCTTGCGGGCGTATCGCGATGAGCCCCGGCCTATTCAAGGCAACACACCCCCCCCACCCCCACCCCCACCCCCCAGAGACACACACACACACGCACACACGCTCTCATAATACAAAAGCAACGACGGCCACGGAGGTGCAGAAGAAGAAGAAGAGACAGGGCGAGCGAGCGATAGAGAGAGAGAGAGCGATAGAGAAAAGACCTCCCCCAAATTGATTAATCGCGTCAGAAATTGATGTTAAGCGACGTTTTCTTCTTTATCTTCTTCTTCTTCTACTTCTTCTTCATCTCTTTTTCCTTTTCGTTTTTTCTTTGACCAACTTAGCTTTTGGGGTGGCCATTGTTCCTCCGCATAATGGGCGGGGGGGGGGGGGCGCGGGGGGTCCGTCGTATCCGCACGCGGGCAGAAGGAGCTTGCGACGCGACGTGCGATGTCATGTGATGTAAGGCGGCCATTGTGTTACCTGGGCTTCACTGTACGTGACGGCGCCGCGTGTGATAAAGAAGCAGCCTTTTAACCCTAAGCTCGGTGTGTGTTCTCGAGACGAGGAACACACACACACACACACACACACCGACACACACACACCGACACACACACACACACCGACGCACACACAGACGGACACGAAGACACGCGTACAAAATCCCTGTGATAAAAGCCACCCTGGCAACGGAAGATTTTGATTAAAAAATAGGAGGTTGAGGTGAAGCACAAAGATTTATACTTGCGGGGTGTTTGGCCAGGAAATATTAAAATATTTATTTTATTCGCGGGTGAAAAGCGAAGACGGCTTTGCTCTCGCGAGCGAGTCGCCCGTCTCGACTTTTGCTTCTAACTCGCAGACTTTTTAAAAATGTCGTTTTTCCGCGTCCCGACTGACTATAGCGTTTTTCTAGTATTTTTTCCTCTTTTTTTGTTGTTGCTGCTGAAACCAATTTTTTTCTTTCGTGACCCAACCTCCACCCAAAGAAAGAAAATGTCGGTGAAAGTATGGCCGCTGGGAATATTGCCTTTGCTGTCCTCTCCACCTCTTAAATTCTCTCTCTTTTTTCTCTCATCAACGTCTCTCATCTCCTCCTCCTGCTCCTCCTCCTCCTCCATGTCTCTGACACCCCTGTGCCCTTTAACCCCCAGCATCCGTACGTCCACACAGATACGAAAGAGGCTTTGGGAGGGGGGTGGGGGGGGACCACAACAACAACAACAACAACAAACAACAACAAACCAACCAACCAACCAACCAACAATGAGGAAACAGTGACAACAACAATGAAAAACATGGCGGACAGCAGTGGAGGTCTGCAGATACACACGATGGAGGAAACACATTCTGGTCAAGGGAGCGTGTGTGTGTGTGTGTGTGTGTGTGCGGGTGAAGGGGGTGGGGGGCGGGTGGGGGGGCCGGGGGGGGGAAGAGGTAGGTAGGTAGAGGCATTGTGGCCGGATTTGTCCGGTTTTATGTAAAAGCAATACTCTTTTCACCTGAACGAATACGGGCGAGGGGGCCGTAAGCCCCTTACTGCCGCGTGCGCCATTTTCTCCAGCGCCGCCACGTCCCCGTAATCTCCCAGGATTCAGCAGGAGTCCCCGCAAAGCACCTCGGGCCTCCCACTGATAAAAAACGGGGACCCTAACTCTCTCTCACTCTCTCTCTCACTCTCACACTCTCTCTCTCTCTCTCTCTCTCTCTCTCTCTCTCTCTCTCCATCTTTATATAATGCTCTTCCTTGCTCTGCCTTTTTTTTTTACTTCTTTTCATTCCCTATCTTTTTCTCTTTCTATCGCCGTCACTCCCGGTTACTTCCTGTTCCTGTCTCATGTGCAGTTGCGGTTTTTTTCTCGTTTGGTGACTATCATCCTCCCGCACACACACACACACACACACACGCACATACACGCATGTGCCCGCACCTACGCACGCACACACACACACACGTGCATACACGCACACACGTGCACACGCACACACGTGCACATACACACATAAGTGCACACACACACACACACACACACACAAACACACACCACTGCCAGTGTTCCAGTGATTGGGATGCCGATGGTGTGAAGAAGATTTGAGAGAGGGGTGGTGGTGGTGGTGGTGGTGGTGGTGGTGGTGGTGGTGGGTGGGTTGAGTGGGTGGTATAGACAGAACTTTCCGGTTTAAAAAATGCCATAGTTTCTATGTGTTTTCTATTCATGTATGAATTCATATAGGCTTCAGCGTATTTAAAATGCACACAGAATACAGAATTATAATTACTGTATAATAATCTTAGTAATATACTGTTTAACTCTTAAATAATCGGGAGTTTTACATTTCCGTGATGTCTCACAATTGCCATAGTCATCAAACACAAAAGTCAAGAAGAAAACTTTTAATTTGAAATTCTAAGTGACAATATTTCCCAACCCCGCCCCTCCCCCCCCGGTTTTAACCGCTTAATTTTACATTCACATCTCAGCCGGGTTCCCAGAACGCCTTTTTGCCGATCTAAAAGGTACCACTAACCCCCCCCCCCCCCCCCACACACTCACCCACCTCCACCCCTCACACCCCCACCCCCCCCCCCACCCACCACCCCCCCCCCCCCCCCGTCACAGCAACGAATTGTCAAAGCAATTTGGCACATATAAAAAAAAATGTAATAATAAATTAAAAAAATACCCAGGTCTCCCTCTTCCTCGAGCGACCCAGAGAACATTCGCGGTGACACGATCTTTATTTAAATGACGATTCTGTCAGGACAGATTAGCCGTTCTACAAGCCCACACAGGGCCGTGCTTGTCAGAGCCATCCGAATATTATGCTATTCATACGCCGCTGAATACTGCTTGTGCATTACTTTTAAAAGGTCTTCTTTCCTCCTTTGGGACTTTTCAACACTTTCAACACGACTTAAGCAGGAGATGTATTGTGTGTGTGAATAAAAACCCTCATTTTTGTAGTTTTTATATCTCGCTTTTAATCACATTCACTCCCTTATCACTGCACGTTCTGTCAAAATGTTATTTCATAGAGAAGTGTGGGGTGGTGGTGGTGGTGGCGGTGTGATGGTGGGTGGAGGTGGTGGTGGGAGTGTGTGGAGGAGTGGTGATGGAGGTGGTGAGTGTGGAGGGTGGGTGGTGGTGGTGGAGAGGGGTGGGGTGGAGGAGGTGGTGGAGGGTGGTGGATGGTGGTGGTGGTGGTGAGGAGGTGGTGTGGTGGTGGGGGTGGTGGAGGTGGTGGTGGGTGGTGGTGGTGATGGAGGTGGTGGTGGTGGTGGAGGTGGTGGTG
Source organism: Coryphaenoides rupestris (assembly GCA_002895965.2). Taxonomy (NCBI): domain Eukaryota; kingdom Metazoa; phylum Chordata; class Actinopteri; order Gadiformes; family Macrouridae; genus Coryphaenoides; species Coryphaenoides rupestris. The sequence continues at coordinate 187,837 of PIJE02000898.1, read as the reverse complement.
GTGGTGAGGGTGTGGTGGTGGTGGTGGAGGTGGTGGTAGAGGTGGTGGAGGTGGAGGTGGTGGAGGTGGAGGTGGCGTGTGCGTCTAAGCGTTCAGTCTTTGGTAACCTGTTTGTGTGTCACAACATGGTGTGTTCTGCTGTCTGTACTTCACTTTTGTTTTAGTTTCTTTTGTTGTTGATTTTGTTGCTCTCAACTGTGATCATTGTCCGCCCTCACGATAACCCGTCACTGTGCATTTTATTTTTTAAATAAAAATGTTCCCTTTTATCACTGAAGGTAAGTCATTGCGTTTTCCTCTTTTATCAGAATTTTACAATTGTGTTAACGGTGAACGGGATGACCGCATGTCTTGTACACACGATGACTTTGGTGTCTCACGATTGAATCTCGATTCTTGTTTTAATTCAAAATCGATTCAAAGCAATTCATGATTCAAAATCGATTTCCGTTTCAGTACTAATTTCAGAATCTACTCCTGTCCGCTGTAGAAAAAAAAAAAGATAAAGTGTGTCTATATTGTGTTTGGTTTTTTTTTAAGTTCGATGAACTGATCCACTGAGCAACACAGTAAAGATACAAAAGCAAACCTAACACAAAGGGATTTTTCAAGATTTTTTCAATGTCGATTTCTGGAAATTGTGAATCGATTCCGAGAGAAGATACGAGACTTCACAGAAGAGACGAATCATGACTCTTACGCAAATCGTTTTACTTTCCGTACACCCCAATTATACACACACACACACACACACACACACACACACACACACACACACACACAACACACACAACACACACACACACACACACACACACACACACACACACACACACACACACACACACACACACACACACACACATTCTAATGCTTCCATTGAGAATATAGATGTATGGTATTCAACCAGATACCAGATACCAGATACCAGTTAAACCAATCCGACTTGAGAATATAGATGTATGGTATTCAACCAGATAC